>JAFEMH010000798.1:370000-616340 GCA_022495995.1 Adenophora triphylla var. japonica
AAGTCAAAATATATATATTTTTCCTAGGACGAAATTATTTGAATAAAATTTAATTTTGATTATCTATAATAATAAAAGGGGAAATAACCGCCTCTTATCTAAATCTAAGGATAAAGAGCGGCTATGATTAATCCAATTAAAAAGTCAAAATTTTGACATTACAGGAACATCATTAAAAATATATATATAATTCAGTTTGAGAAATAATTTTAATTTATGATATCGGCTCGAATATTAAAATAAAACCAAAATAAAAATAAAATGAAAAATTTAATGCGCATTTTCCATTTTTGGTTTATTTTTTTAAAATTCAATTTCTAAATTTAATAATTAATGTGTATGGAATTTTTTTATAGCAAGCATATAATAAATAATGAAAAAAATTGAAAAAAAAATATTAATGGATTTCTATTTTTTCAAACATGTAATTTATTTTGGGACAATTTTTTTTTTCTAAAAAGCGGTCATTCATTTGGGACGTAGAGAGCAGTATTTTGTAAAATCTATATATATATATTAAAGTTGGTGAGGAGGGTTATGGCTTCGCCACGTGAACAAGTTTAGGCAAACTCTTGATTTTGGAAAAGCCACGTCATCACTATCCCAAAATCTATATGACTTTTGGTATTCTCCTTATTAGCTAATACTATTAGTTAATAATAATAGTTATTATATAGGTTAACTATTACTATTAATAGTATTAGTTAACTATAATAGTTACTTTATAAGTTAACTATTACTATTAATTGAATTAGTTAACTATAATAGTTACTATATATGTTAACTATTACTATTAATTGTATTAGTTAACTATAATAGTTACTATATAAGTTAACTATTACTATTAATAGTATTAGTTAACTATAATAGTTACTATATATGTTAACTATTACTATTAATAGTATTAGTTAACTATAATAGTAACTTTATAAGTTAACTATTACTATTAATTGTATTAGTTAACTATAATAGTTATTATATATGTTAACTATTACTATTAATAGTATTAGTTAACTATAATAGTTACTATATATGTTAACTATTACTATTAATTGTATTAGTTAACTATAATAGTTACTATATAAGTTAACTATTACTATTAATAGTATTAGTTAACTATAATAGTTACTATATACTACCCTCTGTCCCATTACAAGTCACAAAAATACTATTCACTCTCTCTCTATATATATACAACTACGAGAAATTGATATATTATAATTAAATTTTAAAACTTTTAATTGTTCGTGTTGTTAATAATAAATCAATAACAACTTTTAAAATTTCATCAAAATGTTCTAATTTCTTGTTATTGTATGGTCAAACTTCAAAAAAAAGTCAAACTTTGTGACTTGTAATGGGACGGAGGGAGTATATGTTAACTATTACTATTAATAATATTAGTTAACTATAATAGTTACTATATATGCTAACTATTATTATAAATAGTATTAATTTACTATATAGGTTAAGTAATAGTATTATAGTTACAATATATGTTAACTATTACTATTAATAATATTAGTTAATCATAATAGTTACTATATATATATATATCAAAGTAGGTCGTTAATAATGCCAATGAGCATTTAGCTTAAAGACGTACTTTTCTCGGGAAGGTTAAGGGTTGGAACCCCCTACATTATATTTAAAATGTTGTAATTTGAAAAGAAATAGGTCGTTAGTTTTTTCATTCACTTTGTTAACGTCCATAAAAAATGTTGCATACTGACATAAATTATGATATCAAAAATAAATGACAAAGTATGAACATCAAAAATAAAATAGCAAAAATTGCTACATTGTTAGTCACAATGCAATTCCTATTAAACTTATGTGCAACAAAGTTATTAAAATTGAACACAATTTTTCTAACTTTGTAAATGTTAATGTTTTGATTCATTTATAATATACTTATATTATAAAAAATAAATCATGATATTAGCAAATTAGCTTCCCGTGCAGAGCACGGGTTACCTACTAGTTTTATAGAGAGCAAAACAGAAATAAAAATTTATCGGGTCTCTCATATGGGTCTCTCATATTCTGGGCTTATTTGGGCCTAAGGAAGAGAATGAGTTTCCAAACTGGGTTTTCTATTGACATGGGAAAATAGTGGGGGGTTGGGCTGACCCAATATGTCCGTCATTCTAGAATAATATGAACTTTTTTTTTAATAGTTATTTATTTGATGGACCAAATAATTATTTAAATCTTTTCAATTACCAAATATATACTCCCTCCCTCAATCTCATTATTATAATTATAAGCTACACACTTATTATTCGCACGAGAATTAAAGAAAGTGTTGATGGTTGTAGGAAATGGCAAGAACTAAGAGAACACCAACCAAGGGTATGACAATAGTAAAGAGAATGGAGTATTGAAATGCTAAGGACCACAAGAAAGTTAAAATACTAGAGAAAAAACTAAGACAAACCTGACAAAAATTAAGAGAACCCGCAGAGAGTTAGAGGTAGACATATACTTTATGAGGCGAAAACTAGACCGAGCTGAGGAATGGGGAGAGTACATGATGAACCAAGCTAGACAATTAATGGATGCAGGGGAAATTGAGGAAGCTACAGAGGAATGAAGAAGGTCTAAAGAAGGGAGAGTTGGATAATTAGACACTCTTTCTGGATATTTGCATTTTATATATATGTAACGGTTTAAAATTATATTTAAAACGTCATATAGTTAGCATGCGGTTTCAGTTTTCCTTCATCTTTTTTTTTTTCATACTGTCTCCCTTTCCACACTGACCCGTGCCAGTGGCACGGGCATTTGAGTACTAGTCTATAATACAATACACAGTGATCATAACCGCCTCTTAGCCTACCCATAAGTGGTGGCTGAGATTCAATCTTGAAAATCTGATTCAAGGACTGAGATTGAATCTTGAAAAAAAAAAACTTCCCCCTCACTACTCCCCCTCATCAGTCATCACAACCGTCACCCAACAATTTCTTTTTCTCTCCCTTTTCTTTTCTTTTCTTTTCTTTCTTTTTTCTTTCTATTTTCTCTGATCACTTCTCTCACTCCTCCTGACACCTCTCCTTTCCTCTCTCTCACTTCCATCCCCTCTCTCTCCCTCTTTCTCTTTCTCTTCATTTCTTTTCTATTTTTCGTTCCTTTTCTTTTCTTTTTTTATCTCTAATCACTTTCTCTCTCTATAATTCTTTCTCTCTCCATACCTAGCCTCCCCCCAATATATATATCATCACATGGTGGGCGACGATGCAAAGAGTGAGGAGGCAAATGGAGGATCCAGAGTTTGGAGCGACATGAAGGGATGTGTGGTGGAGCGTGAAGGCGGAGGGTGGAGGATGGAGTGGGCATTGAAGGGTAGATTTAGATCTAAATGGGTGTGGGAGGCTGTCGGATTTTTTTCTTGTTTCTTTGTTGGATCTGATTTTGTATTTGGTTTCCATTGTTTGGTTTGGTTTGGTTTGGTTTGTTGGTGTTGTTGTTAGTGATGGTAGAGATATGGTGGCGGTGGCCTGGTGGTGATGATAGTAGAATGGTGGCGACGATGATTGTGGGTGGCTACCGGATTTCAAGAGGTGGAGGAGGGCGGCAGTTGGAGGAGGGCGGCAGTTGGGGGAAGAAGAAGAAGGTAGAGAGAGACTGTGTGTGTGTTTTTTTCTTAGAGATAGAAAAAATAAGATAAAAATGAGATAATAACTCAATGGACCCCCTAAAATTATATTTTGTACACTTTAACCCTTAATACGGTCAAATGGATGGTTAACTGACGGAATGCCGACATCACAAAAAAAATAGTGGGTTAAGGGGGTAAACAAAAAAATATATATTCGGGACCAAAACAAAAAAATGACTATAGGTTGTGGACGAAATAAATTTAAATATTTTTAAACATTTATTTTAGAACTGAGGGAGTAAGATTAACTTGAAACACTTAGTTTTTTAGACGATCAAGTGGAAACAATTTTACCCTAATTGTATCTACATTAGAAATCAATAGGTTTATCTTAAAATATGTTATTCACCCCAACCCCTAATCAATGACCTGTTATCATTTAGTTCTCAATTTCATTTGAAGATTATTTTCGGATTTTTGATGCTTCTAACCTGGTACAAACTTTTATACTTATTCTTTAGTAAGATTGTTACTTTTTTTATATCATTTTATTTTCTTTTTTGTGTTTCTTTCTGTTTCTGGGTATATTAGGATCAAGAGGGGAGCCTTAAAATTTCATAACCTGGTACAAACATCGGTAGGGGTATATGTGAAGTGGTTCTATTTTTATTTTATTTTAATTTTTATTTTGGCTTTGGTTCCAGTTAATAAATGTATTGATATAGAAAAAGTTATTTTCTAAAATTTTAAAACCTTCATTGCTCAGGATTAAGGTTTCATGCATCATTATTTAATTGGAATCCTTTTAGGGTTGGGGGTTGGATTTTTGATGTATTAGAAGGTTATAGTTGCTATTGTTGGTGCATAACCTTTTTTGTTATCAAGTTTCAATGGGTTACGAAAATTCATGCTCATCAAAGTAAAGTTAATCGATCTTCGATTTGGGGGAAAATGATTGTGAGATGAATGCTAATTTCTCATGCGTCACTACACTAAATGTAGGTTAGTTGAAATAAAGTTCTTATTGAAAAAAAAAACTCGCTCCTAGATAATTGTTCATTTTTTATCTAATGTACATTAAGTTATTTCTTACGTTTAAAAATTGTTAGTAGCAAAAATAAATATAAATACTTAAATGGGATACTATTACTTTTTCCATACTGTCACCGTGCTTCGAAAAAAAAAACATAAGTAATCATGACGAATGATTTTTTAATTGACTAAGGTGCAAACATTTTTTCTATTTTTTTTTAAAGATTCCAAAATCATTCAAAAATAGGATAGGGGATGGGTTATGAATTATAATTATTATTAATTATTTATATGATAGCTATCTTAATCTTGAAACGGGAATATATTTTTTGAATTTAAAGTTGTTATTGCATACTTTGAATTTGGGGGTTTAATTTCTACTGCGATTAATATACCCTTCTTCTTGATTTTGCTACGAAAATTGGGATCAACTCAGGTACAGTTTTTTGTTTATTAACTGAATTCATCAATAGTGCGGAGGAGATAAAAGCAGAAATGTATATTGACTTTATTTTTGTTGGCTTTGAACATGTTATCTTTCACCATGTTATTGTTTACTTTATTTTTGCTGGCTGTGAACATGTCCTCTTTTACTTGATATATATATGTACGGTTTAGCTTAATGATTCTATATTAATAATATTATCAATCCTTAAAATTCACCATCATTCTTTTCTATTAATTTCTTGCTTGATGCAAATGATATTATCATTATTGATGATTTGTTTGATAATATTTTTCACCTTCTTCTCTTAACTTTTTTGTTTCGAACCTTGGATAAAAATAGGATAGGGGATGGGTTATGGATTATAATTATTATTAATTATTTATATGATTAATGGGTTGGGTTGAGTTACAAAAAAGAATAATGGTAATATGGGGATTAAGAAAATGTTTTTTTGCTAACCCTAAATGTATAACGGTCCCGGACAATCGACTTTCTCATATGATTAATGGGTTGGGTTGGGTTACCAAAAAAATGGTATTGTGTTGGGTTGAAAATGGCGAAGAAGAGGAAAGTAAGTTGGGTGGGGGATAGGGGGGGGGGCAGGAAAGAAGAAAGTGAGTGCTGGTGGGGGTAACGCGATGAAGAAAATTTGAATTGTTGGATGTTCCTTCCCCTTTCATATTGTCAACGTGCCATTGGCACGGGTAGGAAGTACTAGTATATATCACAATTCAGAAAACCATCCTTTCATCAATGTAACAATCAAATAATTAATTTTGTAAACAAAAAAAAAATCATTTATTAGTATACGAACAATAGTAATAATAAATAAATATCATATTTATATACATTAACTCATCATGAACATAATTATAATATTCATTTTCAATTTAACTTATTTAATTTTGAGAAAAAAAAATCAAAATCCTAAAAAAACTAACAATTATGTTAAATGAATTTTTTTCCCCAAACACTCCACTCCCTCATCAAACTCAACCCACTTCTTCCTCTCCCTCTTTCAAATTACCAACTCATATTACATTTATTTTTTAGAATATTGACATGCACTTCAGTCAAAATTTTAAAAATGATGGCCACCTTTCCCAATATTGGTATTTATAAATACTAAATTTTTTCAGACGGATAGTAGAATTATTTTATTTTATATTTTTTATTTTTATTTTATATTAATCACCCCACCACTTGTATTTTATTTTATATTTCTTGTTTTTATGATTAGTATAATAATTATTATTACTATCAATATCATTTATAATTAAAAAAATACTTCACACTTAATTAATTTTATCTTAAATTATATTGAAAATTTAAAAAAGTAAATTTACAAAGTTAATTACGAAATTTATATTTAAAAAATAGGATTTTTTTCCAGTGTCCGAATCAAATGAAAATAGTCTCTATTTGTAGAGAAAAAATATATGAATTTTGGTGTAAAAAAATATTTAAAAAATTAATTTATTATGAAATAATTGAGGTCAAAGAATTTTGGTGGAAAAAAAATCGGAAATTCAGGCAGCCAATCAAATATAGCCAAGTGCCCCAAGTAAAAAAAATTAAAAATTATATGTCACGCCCGAAAACCGAGTGGTCCAAAGATCAACTCAATCCACATGATTCAGAGCCCAGAAAGGTGGATCGTCATCATAAAAAGCTCGGTCCAACGCCCAAACAGGTGGATCATCAACAGAAAAAGCTCGGTCAAATGCCCAAACAGGTGGATCGTCATCATAAAAAGCTCGGTCCAACGTCCAAACAGGTGGATCGTCAACATAAAAGCCCGGTCCAACGCCCAAACAGGTGGATTGTCAACATAAAAGCTCGGTCCAACGCCCAAACAGGTGGATCGTCAACAGAAAAAGCTCGGTCCAATGCCCAAACAGGTGGATCGTCAACAGAAAAAGCTCGGTCCAATGCCCAAACAGGTGGATCGTCAAACCAAAAGCCCGATTCAACGCCCAAACAGGTGAATCGTCATCCTCAACAACAAAGCCCGATTCGGAGCCCAGAAAGGCGAATCGTCACAAAACTGACAGGACTCAAAGGACCGGATAGGTGAGCCTTTGTTTTCTAACATATTTCCCGCAGGTTCGGAGCCCAGACAGGCGAATCTTCAAACAGACATGTATATTCAGAATTGGGTCTTGATTTGATTCCTCAGTATGAATTTATCTTTCAAAACAATTTCTTTATTTTCTATTTGAAAAAGAATAGAATAATTCCTTGATCTTCATCTCTTAGAATTTCATCAATTAATGTTTAGAATCTTGACCGTGTCGGCCAGGTTTTAGTATTGATTAGGATTATTAGTTGAGCGTGTCACCGCTAGTAATTAATAACAAAGAAGAGATAGAGGATTTATATCTTGTGATCAAGTGGTTAGGGGAAGAAAAGAAAGTATGAACCAATGATATTGATGGATAAACAGTGATAGATTTATTTATCCAAGGTGCTTTTAAATTATTGTTTACAATCTAATCTATTTTCTTGCTTTAGTATAAATACAACAATCAAATCAAACAAACCCTCAAACTGGTCTGTGACTATTATATAAACAAATATCCGTTCTTCAGTGGATCAATCCTGGACTTGCCCTTGCTGCAGTTTTGTAGCCGAGTCTTGTCTTGATAAGTAATTTGTAGTCGTGCGACTTTAGCCTATCATCTTGCACTTTGTATGGCTTTACAGAAGACTTTTGACTTTTGAGTATTTATTGATGATATGTTGTATTGCAACAAGAATTCTTATCATGTCTGTTGCTTTTCTCTTCTCCCTCTCCCTCTGTCCCCGTCATACTTGCTAGACACTAAGAGTGCCAACCTAAAGATGAAAGAGAAGAATTAGTTTTAGACAGGGCTGACCGGCTGAGTGGAAAATGTGACAAGTTGGTTTCTATGAAAACCATTATAAAGTTATTTACATCAAACATTTTTATATAACTGTGAAATAGAATTCTCAGTTTATAAATGTAAAAACCATCATACTGTTATTTACATCGAAACTGTGAAATAGAATTCTCAGTTTATAAATGTGAAAACCATTATACAGTTATTTACATCGAAACTGTGAAATAGAATTCTCAGTTTATAAATGTGAAACCATTATACAGTTATTTACATCACAGTTATTAAGCTCATATACATGTCAAAACCATTTCACATTTTTATATAACTGTGAAATAGAATTCTCACTTTATAAATGTGAAAACCATTATACAGTTATTTACATCAAAACTGTGAAATAGACTTCTCAGTTTATAAATGTGAAAACTATTATACAGTTATTTACATCAAAATTGTGAAACAGACTTCTGAGTTTATAAATGTGAAAATCATTATACAGTTATTTACATCAAAACTGTGAAATAGACTTCTCGATTTATAAATGTGAAAATCATTATACAGTTTTATACTCATGTGTGAACAAATGATAAATGATTTTCAGAGTTTTTTACAAGTGAAAAATAATTTTATTTTATTTATAAAATTTGAAATATATGATAAGTAAAATTGTTTGATTCATCTTGGCGATGCGATTAAAACAATTATTTCGAATAATTTTTTCGACATTTAGATTTTGAGATATTGCATTTTAAAAATTTTAGAGAAAAAAAAGGAAGAGAGAGAAAAGGAGAGAGAAAGAAAGTAGGTAAGGCGCATGGTCTCAGTGTCCGTACACGCGCGTGAGGGGTATGATGGGCAGTTTGGTCCAGAAAAAAATCAGGAACTTTTTGGCAAATTTTGATAATGTTAATCCTTAAAGATAGTTTTTATTTAATAGGGGGACTAATTGGTCAAAGCCTCTAATATTTATAACTTATTTTTTTTTTAATGACTAACTGAAAAATAAGTTAAATTGCAACAAAGGATTGAAGCAATTACGCAACAAAAATCGATGAGGGTCAAAACCAAGAAAAGAAGTCAAAGTTGAGGGACTAAACTGATATCTCCATTCTTTGTGAAAACAATTCTGTGAAATCCCGCGCTTTCCAAAAGTTTTCCAATTTCCAATTTCAAACCCTAATTACCAGTTAATCAAATTCTCTATCTCCGTCCAGCTTGAATCTCCGATCAAATTCAATGGCGCAAGCGGCGAGACTCAACCTCCGAATGCAAAAGGAGCTGAAGCTTCTCCTCACCGATCCACCTCCCGGCGCCTCCTTCCCGCTGCTCTACGCCGACTCCAACCTCTCATCGTTTTCTCTCTCCACCATTCACGCCCGTAAGTCCTCTACATTTCTACTTCTACATATACATATATTGCCTTGATGTAATGATTCAATTTCCTCGTGTTTTCATAGAAATTCAAGGCCCCGAAGGCACTGTTTATGAGAAGGGGACATTTAAGATAGATATTCAAATCCCTGAAAGGCATGTTTCTCATTTTTCAATATATTATAATTACTGTGGAGTATATGTTTTGTTGATGAATTTTGTTATTGCAAGTTTTGTGATGAACTGAGGGTTTCTAGTTGTTGTTTTTTTTGTTGGGAACTGTAGGTATCCATTTCAGCCTCCTACCGTGACGTTCGCTACTCCCATATATCACCCAAATATAGATACTGGAGGTCGAATTTGTCTCGACATTCTCAATCTTCCTCCCAAGGTGATATATTTATCTGCTGCAATTGATGGTTTCTATGAGAAATTGTGTATTTTTACAGTCCAAATAAACACAGGTGCATCTGGAAGTATTTGGATACATTACTGCTCTTTATGGTTTTCTTATGAAGACTTAATTCATGTTTCTTTTTAGTTTCTTTTATAAGAAAACTGGTTCTAGAGTAATTATCAACTTCTTAGTTTACTTTCTCATATTTGAAGCTAATGAAAAACAACTTCTGACTAGGGAAACCATAAAGAATAGATCAAAGCTTTGATCAGGTTTGGGACAGTGCTTCAAATTGTAGTTTGATTGAGCAAAGCTCAATGAAAATAATCATTTCATTAAGGAGTGGAATTTGGAATTGGAATAAACAGCTGTATAAGAAAATGCATTCATTGATTAAGTTGTTGAGACCAAGTATCATTTTTTCAAAAATTCTTTCTTAATTGTTGAACTTATTGTAACAGTAGGAAGAAACTTAAGTCAAACTTGAAAAATCTGCCCTAGCTATGCCAGCACCATAACTTTAAAATTTGTGAAGACGCTCTCTAGTCAACTGGATAATGTTTCTCTGATAGCAGATGACTAGATGTTTGCTTCGCTAAGCATCTTGTTTCATACAGGAAGGCATGATTGTTTAATTGTTATAATTTTGTTCCTCTACTGAAATATCTCTTGAATGTCGAATATCGTATTTGTTTATTCATAAACCAAAAGTACTATATGCGCATCAGCAACCAAATATGAAAGCGTCTAAAAAGTGAATTGCAATGGCAATGCCATCTTATGTATCCATTTTGACATACAATAGTGAAGTCTCACAGGAATCTGTAAATAGTTTGAGTAAATAGAAATAGATATCAAGCACTGCTAATGCTGCAATAGCAGCTAGAATCTTATACCATAGCAATTGATGTACATTCTCTTTGCTTTCCAAAATAGTCAGATGTGATTATAAATATTTCTGTTTAGTTTAATGAGAAGAAAAACACTATATCCAACATTATGACAAATATTTGAACATTTGGGATATCAGATATGTGATAAGCAACCAAATATCTTTTTGCTTCATTTTTTGTTTATTTGTTTGTTGATATTTTACTAGTAAATGAGGATTTAAATTGCAATCTCTCAGGGTGCATGGCAACCATCTTTGAACATCTCAACGGTGCTAACAAGCATTGGATTATTACTGAGCGAACCCAACCCCGATGATGGCCTAATGATCGAAGCGGTGAGTGAATATATTTATGAAGGGTTTGGCCCATGCTAAACACAGATGTTACTCCTTTACTCCCAAAAATAGAGTCCCATTTGATGAATCAAATTTCAAGCACTTTTTGTTTCCTAATTCCCCCATTCTACACACAAATGTTATATTGAAACATTAATCACAGTAAACTATTTGGAGTAATGTGCAGAGCAAGGAGTACAAATATAATAGACAGGTTTTCAACCAGAAAGCAAGGTTGTTCGCCGAGAACCATGCAAGGAGTGGTGGAAGTGAGATTGACAGCCGTAACCCTAACCTTCAAAGCCATCCAAATAAAATCACGGTATCTTATACTTCAGTACATTCCTTTTTTCATTTTTCATTTTTTATTTACTATTTTCATTTACCCTTTTAACTTTGCTAATATTTTTTGCAGGGGGAATCTAAAGAATCAAGTTTGCCAACAGCTAACGGAAATGAGTATGCTGCCAGTTCTAAGAAGCATTTAGGTATGAGCAGAAAGTTGTTACTTGAGCCTTCAGGGCCAATCCCAAGGGACAGTAATAAGGAATTGAAGGAGCTATCATTTTGTCATCTCTCAGAGAACCAGTTAGGAGCCCAAGGACCAATACAAGACTCAAAAGACATGTCTAATGAATGTTGTAGGGAAGGGACAAGAAGAAGATTAGCATTGGGGTCTCTAAATACCAGTATTTCAAGAAATGGTGATAAAAAGGAGAATGTGGGGCCACATCTAGGTACATTAATGCCTGTCTTGCAGTCTAGCCAGTTCCATGAACAACCTGTTGAAACCTACTGTGAAAATCAAGATTTCCAACCAATAGTTGGCGTTTCGAAGAAACTTTCTATCGGCCAGAAGCAGTTACTAAAAACTTCCAAGCCAGATCAAAGGAATGATTATTGTCAGGAAAACCTAGCAATAATGCCTAGACCGCTACCCTATGAGTCTGTGCCCAAGGCCAGTGAAATACAGCCTCAAAAGGGCTCTGTTGATAAACTTGTAACTGGCTTCACTAATCCATTGCGCAAGAAGCTAGGATTGGCGGGTAAGAAATCCTCTTCAGGGTTTATAACCTCTCTGCAGAAGGAAAATAAAGATAATAAGGAGAACATTGCTCCCGTTTCGAATACAATTCGTTCGCCTTCCATGTCATTAAATACATCAAGAACTGTTCATCTCTATGAAGAGAGATCTGGGAGTAATAATGCAAATACGAATGCTAAGAAGTTTCCATTGCAACCACTGGGTCAATATGAAGGAATAAAAGAATGTCATACACAGCTGCAGCAGGGTCAGGGTGAAAGATTTGCTGGAGGGAACAAGCAAAGCAAAGATGAAACATTGAATCTCGAAGCAGTGATTGTTTTGGACAGTGAAGATAGTGAGGAGGAAAGGGATGGTAATTCAAGGTCAAAATTGTCAATTGTGAGAAAACGCCTTCCAGGGAAGCGAAAAGCTATCAGGTGACTATTTCTTGTCTAGACTTTTTTTTTTTTTTTTTGAGTTTATCTGGCAAAACAACTAAATTGGAAGATGGTATTTGAATTTAACTGGCTAAACAATTTGGGAATCAAGTTCACTCAAAATTCTACTTCCCTAGCTGCTAATGTACTTAGATATTCATGATGCAAAGTGTCTGTTTTGAGTTCTCGAGGATATTCTTCCATGTTGTCTTTTTTCGATTTTTTTTGCTCTTGAACTTCCCGCCATGGTTGTAATCAACGGAATTCTTGAACTAGTTCTCTTTAAGTATTTAAAAACCCACAAATTAATTTAGAGTTGGGCATTAGTCTTTGATGACTTTTAGCGTCATTTACACCAACTCCAACCATGTGCTATTGCTTAAAAATGGGGGCAATAAGCAGCTCCAAGGAGGAGCGCTATGCCGCCATCCTTGCTACGAAATGGCGCAGCCCCAAACTTGCTTCAGTTTAGCCCACCAAATGAAGCTGTGCACCCCCCCCCCCCTTTTTTTTTCACTACTCACACACACACACACATACACGCACAGAAGCGCCTAGGAGATAAATTCTAGGGAGAGAAATATAATGAATGTTATTTTTGGTGCAAGATTTAAAAAGATGATAATGAGAGATATTTGACGTAGAAATTGCATTATTTTTAGAGATTTTAAAAGGATGGTGCAATTTCTGTCTGTCTCCAAAGCATTTGGAAATTTTAGTTTAAGCCCTATGGTTTTTAACCATTTAGAGTTGGGCTTTTATCATAGACTTCACAGTTTCTAACTTTCTAGCAACACATACTCCTCGGATCCAAAATAACTGTACTCTTTTTGAGTTTTCACCCATTTTAACTAAAGCAATTATTACTTTGACTTAATGAAGGAAGTACCAATTTTGCTTATATTTGTTTCCCTCTCCTACGATATTACACTCAATAAATTGTTATAACTTTCAATGTTTTTAAGCTAAAAAAAGACAATTATTTTGGGCAAAAAAATTTGTTCAAGAAGAGATAGTTATTGGATGAGAGAGAGAGAGTATTATTTTTTCTGCAAAATCAGTTGCATAAATTTCAGACAGATCCATGTTGCATGTTTCTCAATTTCGCTATCTTATTGGTTCCAGTGCATGATTCACCAAGCCAAATGACCTACTATAAAGCAAGGTCAAAGGAAATCTTGTACACCCTCCGTGCTATACTCCTCAGTTCCATAATTTTTTTTATAATAAGGAAGGCTCGTCCTTCCCGAAATAATCTTTCAATTTTGTTGTTAATGTGAAGCTACTTTAATTAATAATTTGAGGTTGATTTAATTATTCAAATTAACATCTAAAAATTATTATTTGAACGGAATAAAAGTAAAGAGCCAAACCTAGCGCATTAGGCCCAAGGTTCACAACAACATTTAAGGTACATCAGATAAAATGGGCCTACAATACAGCCACAATCCCCAAGCCCATCAATACTGATCGGTTGACCTAGCTCATTTTTCGACCTTCCTTATTCCCGACATGGCTTTGTGCGAAATACAATCTCCTACTTGTGCAATCTCTACCCAGCTAAGGCGCGAACTAAGGTTGACCTCGAATACTCAGACGACCTTGACCAGACAACACGTGTGCATATCCACGTCGTGATTCGTAACCGTCTTCTACAATTGCGAAGACCGTTACACTCATTGTCTCCGTGATCCGATGGATTCGTAAAGATCCCCTATCACCCCTAGATATACTAGACAACATCCAATGTAAAATGGTAATGTTATCTTCACTGTTTGAGATTTAAGTCGTTCAATACAGTTTTCTATAAACTTAACATTTTATCTCATCATTACGCCGAATGGTATTAGCCGGAGACAATCACGACTAGTCGTTTGTTTGTGGTTTCAGGTTCTAGTAGTTAGAGAACAACCTATTGCTGGATTAAGGCTGATCTGGATCATTTCCTGCACCATCATTATTGATAACATTTATAATGGTGTATTGATAACAACTTTTAAATATTCATTATGATAATTAAATCAACCTAAAATTATTTCTCAAAGTATCTTAATTTTTAATGACAAAAAATTGAAAATTGGAAAATTTCGGGACGAAGGAAGTATGATATATGTCACATTTTATTTGTCAACATTTAAAAAAATGTGCTTTATATTTGTAAATTGTTTATACAATGATAAAATTATTCAACAATACTTTTCTATTTAGAAATACAATATTTATCTTGTAACAAATCAAAAAGATACCATATTCATTAGAAGAAAGTGGAGTGGTAAGAGTTATTGTAGTTGACTTGTCAATTTGCCTAAAATACTTTTGCTTACTTTCATTTTGTAGTTGTTATTTGACCGTCAAAAACTTGTAAAAAACGCGTTTTTTTTAAGTTTAACAAAAAACGTGTTTTTAGACTACGTCGTCGACTCTTCCACTTTCTTCATACCGTCTCTCCCGCCCCGTCACTGTCAACAATCGCCATTAAAGAAATCGCAATTGTGAATTCAGATCATAAATTCGATCTCAATTAGTGTTATCTCAAGGTTCGAATTTGCTTATTGGGAGTTAATTAGGGTTTTTGTTTGTTGATTTTTACGAATTTATGAACGTTGAGAAGGATTTGCTGTTGGCTTTGATTGGATGGATTCATTGTGAATTTGTCAAGAATGGTAATCGATTGATTGATTGATTTTGTTGGAGAGGGAGAAAGTGAAGAAGGGGTGTATTCTTTGCTTCTTTGTTGTGAATTTATGAATGTTGGGAAGGATTTCTTTGGTTTCTTTGTTGGTGAGAATTTGATGTGCTAGTGTTAGGGATTTGATGTGCCAGTGCTAGGGATTTGATGTGCCAGTGTATGTGTTTTTGAGTGCCAGTGCATGTGTTTTGAGTGTCAGTGCATGTGGGAATTTGAGTGCCAGTGTATGTGTTTTTGAGTGCCAGTGTATGTGTTTTCAAATGCCAGTCCATGTGTTTTTGAATGCCAGTGCTTGTGTTTTTGAGAGCCAACAAAAATTATTATCAGTGTTTTTGAGTGCCAGTGTATGTGTTTTTTGAGTGCCAGTTCATGTGTTTTTGAATGCCAGTGCATGTGTTTTTGAATGCCAGTGCTTGTGTTTTTGAGAGCCAGCAAAATGTTAAGTGTAACAAAGTGCCCGTTGTAGTATCAATAAGTGCCAGTGTAAAAAAGTGCTAGTGCATGTATATTAAGTGACTTTATAAACTAACACTGGCACTTGGTTACACTAACACTGGCACTTTGTGACACTAACATTGGCACTTTGTTAAACTAACACTGACACTTGTTTTACACTAACACCAGCACTTTGATACACTAACACTGGCACTTTATTACACTAACACTGACACTTTTTTACACTGGCACTTTGTTACACATGCACTGGCACTAAGTTTCTGAACAAAGAGAGCTTTTAACTGGCACTTTTTTAGACGTGCACTGATACATTTTTATCATAACCCTGACAATTATTTATACAACTATTGGCAATTATTTAGAACAAATTCACATAATTCCCAATTGAATTGACCCAAACTTCAGCAAATTAAACCCTTTATCCACACCATTGAAGGACATTCTATTTATCCAACGAAAAAACGAAGAGCTATGGAATCAAATCACACAGTTATCTCCAATTAATTATGTACCAATCAATAAAGTACCAATCAATTATGTAACGAAGCATAGTTGACAATGGACATTAATGGCGGAACTAGGGCACGAATTGTAGGTTACAAAATACTCAAACTGAGTGAACGCCGGAGAACGATCGGAGCTTGGGATGGCCAGAGAGAAGATGATCGGAGCTTGGGATGGCACGAATTTGTAATATTAACACTGGCATTTATCATGGTTGCCAGTAATTACAAAAATGTCACCGTTTGTTTTGAAAACACGTTTTTCCTTATCTTAAGAAAAAACTAGTTTTTTATAAGATCAACTCTATTTGACCAAACTTTTTTCAAAGATATAGAAAAAATAAATTAACTCAATTAAATTTTAAAATTTATTTTTGATATATTACTAAAATATTATAAATAATAATTTTCAAAATTTTCTAAAAATATTCAAATTAATATAATTTGTTAGTTAAAATTTAATCAAATTTATATCCAAATAAAACAAGTGGAGTTATCTTTTTGCAATTGGGGATATACTTTATTTATTTGTATTACTTATTGTAGATTTTTTTACAATAAATGGATAATGCAAACCGGAAATACCCTATTTTTGGATAAAGGAACGGATTACCGTCATGATCCATATTCTAAGACTATCCTCATCAGTGACCCTGATCCAACCTAACCTCTATTAAAATATTAATTTCTCTCACTTCCATATACACAATCTCAACCTTATATAATTTATACTCTCATCAGTGATCCAACCCCAACCCAACCTTTTAATAAAATATTTATTTCTCTTTACTCCAACTTATCTAAAATACTTATCATTTTTTTTAAAATAATGTATTAGTAATAATATTTCTAAAATTACTCGTACAATTATTAAAAATAATTACCCATACAATTATAAATTCATAATTTATAATTTACTTGATATATTTTTTATTTTATTATTTTATATAATTATCATTTTATTTTTTTATATAATGTATTAGTAATAATATTTCTAAAATTACCCGTACAATCATTAAAAATAATTACCCATATAATTATAAATTCATAATTTACTTGACAACAAAATGAAAATAAAATAGATAAAATAAAATAAAATCAAAAATAAATTATAAAATTTACAAATACAACACTTGAATTTTAAATTACGCATACATAATATGCAAATTACATATTCAATTATTAGTGCCGAATTTCTCCCATATGTGCTCAATGAAATCATTCTGAAGAGCGCTATGAGCCTCTCTGTTGCGAAGTTGATCTCTATTAACCATATAAGTCGACAAACTTGCAATGCGTGCAGTAGAGTATTGAGGAAGTTCGATCTCTCCTCCTGAAGGTACATCCATCAAAAATTATGTGGGATCATAATAGTGTAGGTATGTGTCTCGTTCATCCTCTACAATCATATTATGCATGATGATACAAGCCATCATAATTTTTCCCATCAAATCCTTGTCCCAAACAAGACATGGACGTCGAATAAATGCGAAGCGAGCTTGTAGAACTCCAAAGGCTCGCTCTACATCTTTTCTAGCAGCCTCTTGGCGTTGAGCGAACAACTTATGCTTTAGAATCATAGGACTTCTAATTGACTTGACAAATGCAGCCCAAGAAGGATAGATGCCATCAGTGAGATAATATGCCCTATTATTTTGGCGACCATTCACGATGTAACTGACCTTTGGTGTTCGACCTTCTAAAACATCACTAAAAACTGGAGATCGATGGAGAACATTAATATCATTGCATGAGCCTGGTGTTCCAAAGAATGCATGCCATATCCATAAATCATATGATGCAACAGCTTCCAAAATGATTGTTGGCTTTCCACTTCTCCCTGCATATTGCCCAGCCCAAGCAGTAGGACAGTTTTTCCATTCCCAATGCATGCAATCAATGCTACCAATCATGCCAGGAAAACCACGTTGTTCCCCAACATAGAGTAGTCTTTCCAAATCTTGTTTATTAGGCCGTCTAAGGTATGTGTCACCAAAGCAAGAAATGACACCTTCTACGAAATGGATGATAGCATCTCTCGTTACCGTTGCACTCATTCGTAAGTATTCATCAACAACATCTGCTGATATCCCATAAGCCAACACCCTCATGGCTCCAGTACATTTTTGCAATGGTGAAAGAGATTTTCTACCTGTGCAATCATTTCCCTCTTGAAAATATGTATCGTTGATAGTAACAGCTTCCACTATACGAAGATAAAACAATATCTGCATGCGAAATCTACGTCGGAAGAGCTCCGGAGAATACGTTGGATTACAGACAAAATAGTCTTTCATCAAACGTTCCTCACCAATCTCCCGTTCCCTATCAATAAACCTTCTTTTGACTGTAGAATTTTGAGCTCCTACAATCAAATTAGGATTGTTTAGTAGCATATTCTCGATGATGCTATCAATTTGATGATTTTGTTCATGAACTCGTTCTTCCCATTCATCAAGAGTGTTGGAATCAGAAACATCAGAACTTGAGTCTGATTCTACTGAAGAGTGAGAGTTAGCAGACATTTTTCTAAAGTGAAATGGTAAAATATGGTAAAAGAAGTAATACTATGGACAAATATTGAGGATTTTGAGTGAGTTTATTTTGCATTTTTGAGACATATGTATAAGGTTTGAATGTGTGTGTGCAGAGAGAAAGAGAGAAAGAGAGAAAGAATCCAATGCTTGAATGTGTGTGTGCAGAGAGAAAGAGAGAAAGAATCCAAAAGATGAATAGTATTTGCATGTGTGTGTGCAGAGAGAAAGAGAGAAAGAGAGAAAAAATTCAAAAGATGAATAGTATTTGCATGTGTGTGTGCTAGGGGTGTGCAAGAAAACCGAAAAAATCGAAAATCGAACCGAGACCGACGAAAACCGAACCGAAAAGACCGAAAATCGATGATACCGATTAGTGTTCGGTATTAAATTATAGCAAAACCGATATTTTCGGTTCGATACGGTTTTATGATTCCAAAACCGATTATCATACCGAACCGAACCAAAACTAAAAGATCATATTATTTTTATATGATTTGTTACATATGTCGAGTATATTGTTAATTTATTATGTTATGTTACAAGCATATATTTTATTTATTTATGCTCAAAAATATATTAATTGTTATTTTTATAGTTGTTAATATAAGTTGTGCAATTAGATTTATGTTCCATTTCAATGATGAAGTATTTATTTCTGGACTATTAATCTTTAAATTGAAGAATTAATCTTGTGTCATTCGAACTTTTGAATTTTGAAAATTGTTTTCCTTCGGAAAAGAAATTCCAAATAGCATTTTTGAGAAACCCCAATAAGCATAAAACCCTATGACTCTATAAAGACCTTTAAACAATTTAAAAATCGAAAAAACCGAACCGAGCATATACCAAAACCGAAAATCGAAACAACCGAACCGATGAAAACCGATAACTAATGGTATAAGTTTTTAATATACCGAAATATTTCGGTTCGGTATCGGTTTTACCTCAATACCGAACCGAACCGTACCATGCTCACCCCTAGTGTGTGCAGAGAGAAAGAGAGAAAGAATTGAAAAGATGAATAGTATTTGCATGTGTGTGTATGTTATCTTTAATTGAGAAAGAGAAAAAGAGAGAAATAATCCAATGACATGTGTGTGTGCAGTGTTTGCAGAGAGAAAGAGAGAAAAAGAGAAAGACAATGCATGTGATAGAAAGAATCCAATGCATGTGATGTCTTTATGTTTGCAAGTGTGTGTGCAGTGTTTGCAGAGAGAAAGACAATGACATAAACATCTCACGACTACATTAATTTTATTTGAGGAAAACACATCTCACATATCACACATAATTTATTTGAGGAAAACACATCTCACACATCACACATAATTTATTTGAGGAAAACACATATCACACATCACACATAATTTAAGTTTGCCTAAACACAATGGCAATTTAAACATTAATTCAAGTTTTCCCGAACACAAGGTCAATTAGTCGGCGTTTCATCTCTTAATCCTCTGGAGATAGCTTATCTTTCGCCAGTAATGTGTTCACATTCTTTTTTCCATCTTCAAGGAATTCATTTGTAGCTTTTGGCGCTCCAATTCGAGTTTCTCAGCAATTAATGAATATTCATTGGATTTGGTGAGTCTCAATGCACGAAGTTTTGCAGCCACTTCAGATTCAGATTCAGATTGTGTTGCCTTACCTTTTGCTTTCTTTTTTGACTTATCTCTACCAGTTGGACGAGAAATAGTTGAACCTTCAGGAGTTGGAGTTACTTGATCATCGTTCACATCATCTTCAGAAGTCCTTGATCTTTTCGTGCTGCCACCACTTTCTTGATCATCGTTCACATCATCTTCAAGACGAGACCGTCTTGCATCACGATGAGACGTTACAGCCCACCTTGGATGTTTACTCATAACATCATTGTAAACAATCAAGTCTTGAAATTTTTTGCCACCCGCTTCATAAATTGTATGAGCTTCCATTTCAATATCTTTCTGGCTCATTCCACTTCTTTTCCTACGATTTGCTTCTTCCAGAGCAGCAACCCATTTGCCTACAATTTCATTAAGTCGTTTAAAACGACCTTTTAGTGATTCGATATTTCTTGGGTTGAGCTCGTCTGGATTTTCTGCTTGAGTTTCTGATGAGTGGATTTGATACATATATTTTGCCTATGTTTCCGGATGCTGTACAATGATTTTTGATGTATTTAGTTTAGTTTTGATGTATTTGAGTGACAGTTTGTTATGTGAGGTTGTGTGAGAAAACAATGATCTTTGAGGGTATTTTTGGCTTTTTATTTGTAATTGGTTGTGAAATCTTGTGGAGCGTGCAAATTACTTGTCAGTGGAAGAAGGGCAGCAAATTGGTCGAGGTTCGAGCTCGGGGTCAAGCACGGTCAAGGGACGAAGGCCAGGTCAAAGCTGAGTCAAAATGGGGCAATTCTGCATTTGGCACGAGTGGAGCACGACTGAAGAAGGCTAGAGCACGACTTGGGAACGAATGGAGTCAAGCCAATTTCCAGCAAGCTACTCAGAACGAGTGGGCACCTATGGCACGACTCGTTCTCACGAGTGGAGATCAAGGCTATTTCCAGCATTGTTACTCAGAACGAATGAAGGGGTCTGGCACGAGTCGTTCTCACGACTGGAACTGAAGGGCACGACTCGTGCTAATTATCACGACTCGTGCCAGTACGCGTTTAGTGACGTCATCACGGATTTTGGAGCAGATTTTGGTGGATTTTCTTAGTTCCTTTCCTAGTTTATTAAGGATTGCATGAGGACTATATATATTCCTGGTATTATTATTATTAGATACTTTTTGTTATTATTTTCTTGCCTAGGCTTTTGAAGGATTGGAGGATTTCGGATTTTGAAGGTTTTTGCTCTTTTTCTAGGTTTGATGCATTGTTATTATTCATACTTTGTGGTTGTGATCATGAATATGAGTAGCTAATTTTCCTTTTCATGGATTGGATGTAGTAATTGTGGAACCTCTATGCTAATTCAAGTTTGAATTCTTCCAAACTCTCTCATTCTTGTTTGATGAATTAATTAGCACTATTTTATTCGTTTTAGACTGTTGCACTACCGTGGACAGTTTATTCAAAGCACACTAATTCATCAATTAGGTTGGATTGTTGACCTACCAGAATACAATACAACTTAGATTCATATATTTCTTGTGAACTTAATGAATTTCTTGAATGTTATTTTGACCTACCGGAATTGATAACAAGATAGAAATATTGGGGTTGCAATCCGCACACCAAACGTCCTAACCCTTAACTAAGTGAAAGAGTCTTTGAATGAGATTGTTATTTTTCTTATCAAAATCATTAGCATAGAGGGGATGCAATTATGAAATCCAATCCGTGAATTCCTTTGATCTGATTTAATCCTTGTTTCTTGCTTTCTTGTTTTCTTCAATTAAATAGTTTAATTTCTTGCTTTATTACTTTAGTTAATAAATCCAAATCAAAAACCCCATTTTGTTACTTTTAGCATTAATTAAATTTACTTGTTAAATCACACAAGTCTCTGTGGTTCGACCCTTACTATTGTACATTGCTACTTCGGTGACTTGTACACTTGCAAGGTTTTTATTACACAGTGGAATTTTATCCATCAAGTTTTTGGCGCCGTTGCCGGGGACTTGTTGTGATTTTTAACAAGTTTATTTAATCGGTGCATGTTTGGTCGCCGGTCATTGGATCCTAATTTGGTTCCTTTGAACGACGATATAGACAGAATTGAGAGAGGCATTCCCTCTACTCAAGTGAGCGAGACTGATTCTGAAACTTCTGTCACCGAGACAGAGGTAACTTTGAGTGAAATAGAAACTTCTTCCACCGAGGGAGAAGAACTTGAAATTGATATGGCTTTGCAAGCGCCCACCATGGATGCCTTTTCTAGGCCGCGGGTGGACACATCTGTGTCATGCATTGTGTTGAATGAGGCAACAAAAAGTTATGAGGTAAAAGGCCATCTGTTTAACATGATCCCTCAATTTCATGGCCTCGCCTCTGAAGATTCTTTGAATTTCTTAAGGGAATATATGATGATTGTGTCTAGTTTCCCATTGAGAGACTGTGTACCGATGAGCACTTAAGACTAAAAATGCTTTCCCTTTCGCTTTGAGGATAATGCTAAGCAAGGCTCATGTTGCTCCCACCTAGGAGCATTAATACTTGGGATGAATTGCATGATAAATTTTTGAGAAAATACTTCCCACATGCCACGTTAGCCACCTTTAGACAGAAAATCATTGGGTTCACACAGGACTCATTTGAGGCATTTCATGAAGCATGTGACAGATTTAAGATGCTCTTGGTGCAATGTCCCCACCTGAAATTACCCGATCTTTTTCGCGCGCGGGCGAGGGGCGCGGAAAAGGCGGTTGTCTTTCGCGGGGGGCGTTGGTGTCTGAGACCTCGCTTCATGGGAAGGAACAAAATGAGGAGTCGCCACGCGGTTTTTGTATTTTGAGCCCAAAATGTTGAGAAACGGCTTTTGTGAAAGGTGTCGTTTTTATTGGTAGCAAAAACTTAGGAAAATGCTTATAAAAGGATCATTTTTATTGGCAGCAAAAACGAGTAAAAAGCTTTTTTGTACCAGAGATTGTTAGGTTCGGAGGTCAGGTTACGTTTCAGGTAGAGTATGACGAGATCGCCCGAAACGCCTCGCATGACGAGTCTTTCTACCTTTCTCGAAATCGTGCGTGTGTGTGTGTGTGTGTGTCTTTTGAAATGGGGGCTTGAATGACAAGCTTAATCTTGGTTTGAATGACAAACGTTGATTAGGTGACTTTTGAAAAGACGAGCGTTTGAATGACAAACGTCGGTTTGAGTTGAAATGAGCGTTTGCGTGGCAAACGTCGATTTTGAATTGAAATGAGCGTTTGCGTGGCAAACGTCGATTTTGAATTGAAATGAGCGTTTGCGTGGCAAACGTCGATTTTGAATTGTACGAGTCATTGTTAACGATTTTTACGGGAAAAATGCGTATTAAATGATTTTAAGTGTCAAATGGCGGCTTGGAGTTTGAAGATGAGCGTTCGGAGGACGAACGTCATTTCGCGCGTTTTGAAAGAGAGTTCGACGGACGAACTCCGGTTTTGAACCGGGCATTACATTGTTAACGATTTTTACGGAAAAAAATGCGTATTAAATGACATGCGATCAACGAATCGGGTTGCGACTCGGACTTTGAAAAGTAAATACTATCACAATCCAAACGGATCGGACTTGTAAATGACAGTATTTAAAGCGGTGTCAACGGAATCAAACGATCCGGATTCGTAAATGACGATCGACGAGGCTAAACGGCTCGGAATTGTAAATGACGATCAACGAGGCCAAACGGCTCGGAATTGTAAATGACGATCAACGAGGCCAAACGGCTCGGAATTGTAAATGACGTAAAAGTAAATGAAACGGGGTCGGAACGCCGTTTTAACCCGTGATTACTTCTCTTACGGAAAGAGAAGAGGATCGAGGGGCTAAAACGTATCGGACCCCGTTAGACGGAGGCGTCTACATTTCGATAACAACGTTCGAAACGGTTATAGCGGCGGCGCGTAAACCGAGACTAACGGGAGATTTAGAGAGAGGAGTTATACCTATGGCTTGGTCGACTCCTTTGGCTCGGGAGGTGTGTACGGACACGGAAAGTGATTCGAAAGGTTGTTTCGAAGTTGTAGGGTGCGTATTTGATCGAAATACGAAGGTTTCACGCGAATCGAGACAGAACGGGAGCTCGGGAGGGGTGAAAACCCGGTTTGGACCGTGGGGGTGGTGATTTTTGGTGTAAAAATCCCTCCTCTTGCCTTTCGACAAAGAACTTCTATTTATAGGGTGAAAATTGCGGTAGGAGTCCCGGACTTGACCGAATTTCGGGGGTTTTGGGGATTTTGGAAATCTGGGACTTGCTTGGCAATTTCGGGAAAAGTGCACGGTGAGTCCGGCCGGACTTGGCTTGCAAACCAGGGGCATTTTGGTCTTTTCCCTTTGTAATTGATTGAGGGGTGACTAGAGGGAGGTGGCATGGCTGCCACGTGCCCTCTGAGTCACCAGCTGAGGTGGAAGATTGTTCCCCGGTCCCGATTTTGTCCCTTTTTTTAAAATAACAGTCCGGAAAATGTCCGAAATGCCCCCGGAAAATGCCGAAAAACGCGTTTTTCAGGGAAAGCCATACTTTTACGTGAGATGACACGCGTTAAGTACGGTTCGACGTCGGGATGCACGGGGCAGTCCTGGGACGTCTCGTTGGCACGGCAACGAGGAGTTTAACGAGTTCCGGTTAACCTGGAGCGGGCCAATTAACGGATTTCGGTTAACTTTCTGACAGATTTGGACGATCCGGATTTGGGTACTTACAGTTAGCCCCTCAGCGACGTCTCCTCCGAAGGAGGTGGGGTCGTTGAAAAAGATAAGGATCCAAATCGGGATGCCTTACTTTGAAAGAGACCTGGGCGGTCAGCTGGCTGGACCCTTAGCGAAAAGGATTCCTACGTATCCCGAGCGGGAATCAAGCCGATCGTAGTTCGAAAAGGGGCAAGGGTCGCGCATAGGGACCTGGGCCTGAGCGAAACTGTTAGGAGGCGTCTGAACCTGGATGAGACCATTCGCGGGGTACACGTGACACCCGAATGGAGACTGTTAGGAGGCGTCCCGAACCCGAGACTTCGAAACCTTCGAGGCGTATGGCGCCTCAAACCGGAGTTGCGATGCCGACGAGGCGTTCGTGCCTTGGGTGTGGGCTTATTCTTTCATTGCCGGTTTTATCTGCTTTGAGGATGAGCGTTCGGGCTTACCTGGATGGCCGAAGAGGGATTGTTGCAAGGCATTCGTGCCTTGGGGTTCGGGCTTATTGCTGTTGCCGGTGAGATGACTGCTTGCAAGGCGTTCGTGCCTTGGGGTTCGGGCTTATTGCTGTTGCCGGTGAGGTGACTGTTTGCAAGGCGTTCGTGCCTTGGGGTTCGGGCTTATTGCTGTTGCCGGTGAGGTGGCTTGCAAGGCGTTCGTGCCTTGGGGTTCGGGCTTATTGGCCGTGCCGGTGAGGTGACTGTTTGCAAGGCGTTCGTGCCTTGGGGTTCGGGCTTATTGCTGTTGCCGGTGAGATGACTGCTTGCAAGGCGTTCGTGCCTTCGGGTTCTGGCTTATTGCTGTTGCCGGTGAGGTGACTGTTTGCAAGGCGTTCGTGCCTTGGGGTTCGGGCTTATTGCTGTTGCCGGTGAGGTGACCAGCGAAGGTCTTGATAAGAGAGTGGAGGTCGGACCGCGAAGGTCGGGATTGAATGTTTGAGATCGGACCGTGAAAGGTCGCGCTAGGAATTGAGATCGGACCGTGAAAGGTCGAGCTGGGAATTGAAATCGGACCGTGAAAGGTCGCGATTGAGACTTGAAATCGGACCGTGAAAGGTCGCGATTGAGGATTGAAATCGGACCGTGAAAGGTCGCGATTGAGGATTGAAATCGGACCGTGAAAGGTCGCGATTGAGACTTGAAATCGGACCGTGAAAGGTCGCGATTGAGGATTGGAATCGGACCGTGAAAGGTCGCGATTGAGACTTGAAATCGGACCGTGAAAGGTCGCGATTGAGGATTGGAATCGGAATGTGAAAGGTCGCGATTGAGAATTGGAATCGGACCGTGAAAGGTCGCGATTGAGACTTGAAATCGGACCGTGAAAGGTCGCGATTGAGACTTGAAATCGGACCGTGAAAGGTCGCGATTGAGGATTGAAATCGGACCGTGAAAGGTCGCGATTGAGACTTTAATGGTGAGGACCATTATTAAATTTTAACGTCGGGAGACGTAATAGTAACTGAAATGTCAGGAGACATGGTTGAACGTTTGAATGTCAAACGTCAACTGGACTGAATTTAACGTCAGGAGACGAGCGTTAGTGAGAACTAACTTTGATTTATCCTCGGGGGATAGGGCGTTAGAAATGTCTAATCGGGAAATTTTACACTTTCGGGGCCAAAAGTGGTAAAATTGGAATTGCCAAAAGCCGAGGGGCAAAAGGGGCAAAATTATTCTCGTGCGCAAGAGTCCCAGCCGGACTTTTACTGATTTTCCAGAATCTTTTAAATGCCGAGGCTGGGGAAGAAAATGGCCATTTTCTTCCATTATTGCCGACGAGAGAGGAGAGAAAAGAGAGAGAAATCCAACCCAAATTGCAAGGTTTACTCGAATTTGTGAGGGAAATTCGCTATGGAGGGTGAAGGAGGACCAATGGCTCGCCACGGAAGGACCGACGACGAAAGAACTCGATTGGTTCGGACCATTCGAACCACCACTCTTCCATTGAATCCGGCGGAGTTTTATCCGGCGAGGGACCGCCACAACTCCAAGGGAGGGATCGAAAGACACGTAAGTTCCCTACAAATTCCATTAATTTCAAGAATGTGCATTCTTTAAATGTTAGAAATTTGTTAGGAATTTACTTAGGGATTTTGGTGCCCGAATTGGGGCTTTCGACTTTGCTACGAACATTTGTCGAAATTGACTAGGATGTAGTTCAATTGACATCATGGGTAGATGACATAAAAATTTTGGTTGCAAAATTCCATGTCTAAATGCATTTTCCAAAATTAAAGTAGCTTTAATTCGGGACGGAGCGAAATTTTCGAAAAATTCGAAAGAATTTGAAAGTTCCGGATTCGACGGAGTTTTCGAAATGTTTTGAAAGTTCCGGATTCGACGGAGTTTTCGAAAGATTTTGAAAGTTCCGGATTCGACGGAGTTTTCGAAAGATTTTGAATATACGTAGGAAATGAATGAGAACCGTATCTGCATTGCATCCTTTTGACATGCGTTGTTGCATTTTGTTGACGTTGCTTCTGTCTTGTTTGTCTCAGGGACAGGACGGTTAATACTCATAACCGTAAGAGTCGGGTGCCTTTGAGGCGGTGCAGTGCATTGTGGGGCATTATCCCTGACGTGGCTCGAGAGGGAGAGAGGAGTCCACGACACCGGTGATTGACTCCGGCCGGGCCGGGTTTATCGGTGTTGTGGCGGCGACATGATACGCCGAGGGGCGTGTCCACGATGTCGCTACCGAGCGAGTACGGTGGGATACGACCCACACTTTCCATTTCGTATGGGGAGGCGACGGTGACTCCCACGGATTTTGCCGCTATCACCGGGTTGCCGTCTTATGGCAACACGCCGGGCGCTGGGTCGATGGTTACACCCCTGAGCAGCTTGTCCGGGCTGCCGGGTTTTGATATTACCGATGCCAGGGGCTTAGGCATTCGGTACAGCCGATGGAGCATCACTTGAGGGAAGGGGTCGCCGATTATCCGGGCCGGGTCCTCGAGGATGACCGCGGAGCGTCCGGCTCGAGGGTTCCTTGGTTTGCGCCGTCGCCGACTTTGTTCCCGACTTCCGACACGTCTTGTCACTTCCCTCCGCTCGGGTCGCCGGGTAGACTTGGATGCCGCAGGGGGTTCGCGTGGGGGGAGGCCGGACCGGCCGAGCTCTACCACTCTCGGACAGTTCTCGCGGGGAGAGGAGCACTCATTTAGTCCGCTTCACGCCCGTCTTGGATGTAAGTTTACGTGCTTTTTCTCTTCCTTGCCTCTTTTATGTACTCGTATGTATCCGCTTTCAGAGCCGACATAACTTTCCATTCTCTTGCGGTGTCCGGTGCTACGAGATGTTCGGCCCGCAGCTCGGGACATAAAGGAGCCGTACCGTCCCCCTGCTCCCCGCCATGCCGATTTCGCGTAAGAAGGCGAAGAGGGCGGTTTCTTCGAGAGTTGGCACTCGAGTGTCGTACGAGGAGATATCTCTCGCGCCGAACCCGGAGTTCTCCGAGAGGATCCACCTGACCCGGGTGGAGCAGTGTTTGATCATGTCGCGGTGCAGATTGCCGCCGAGACTACACGGCGGCGGAAGCTCCCGGTGGGACTTCACCGTGACGCCATGTATTTGGGAGAGGGTGACCCGTCAAGCATAGGCAGGGTCTCTTCCATTCGTGCCGTGGATCCTCCTTGTACATGCAAAGATCCCCTGAGATGCCGATTGATGAGCCGGAGGGGTACCTTCAGTGGTGCGTATTTCATCGAGTACATCATAGCGGGGCCGCCTATGATGTTTTCTTGAGGATGAGGCCGAGGAGCCCGCAGTGCAAAGATAGAGAGGGTGAGGTCCCCGGAGGTCCTCGAGATTTTCCGACCCCGCGACCTAGGCTAGCGTACGAGGGGCCGGATGGTTCGCGTAGGCGACTTGTGATCCCGCCTCCGCGGCGCCGAGACCACGATATAGGGCGGACCCCAATGCTTCGGTGAGCACCTTTTGATTTTCTCGTATTTGATAGTAGCATTCCGCACATGATGCATCCGTACTTTCGTTCGCTTTCGATGATTTTCCCGGTTCGCAGTGTTTCCGGCCGTACGTATAATGAGGCCATGAGGCCGGGTGGACGGGTGGTCCGCCTACGCTAGGAGGCTCGTGGAGTTCATGCGGTGCAGCCTCCCGGAGGAGCGTGGACGTCCGCGATCGGGGGCCGCCTAGGCCGAGGGGTTCGCCCGCTCCCACAAACGGTGGGGAGGACTTCACACAGGGGTTTGGCCGCCCGCGGCGGAACGGGCCGGATTTGGAGCTCCTTCTTCGCGCACTCTGGGCGCGAGAGGGGGAGTCCTCGAGTTCGCGTACTCCGAGGAGGCCCTTCGCCTATTCCCTACCGGGAGGAGTTCGGCGAGTTCCCGTTTGCGACAGATCCGGCGGCGGCGGAGCAAGACGTCGAGTGTACGGATGACGAGCAGACTCCGAGTAGTCCCCTTTTTATCGCTTTCTTTCTTTACTATTTTGTTTAGACAAAATGCATGTATTTGTCAGAACAAATTTTGATTTGAACCGTATTTGCAAAAAGGCGCCCGTGGGCGGAACTCGTACTTCGCATATTTATTCTCGTGATCACCTTCGTTATTTTCGCAAATAAGCAAATAGGTTAATCAAAAATAAATAAAAAGGAGAAATGCATTAAAAATTGAACGGGTCAAAAATTAAGCATGTATGCACTAAATTTTAATTATTTGCACCGTTGCACGAGCCCTGGCCAAGGGATATTGTCATTGGTTGAATGAAATCAAAGCGTGCACGCAGATTTCATAAGAGTGAACAGGCATGGTTTGGAAATGTTTCCAACTTTAAGGCAAATGGGCTGCAGAGTTGACCAAGTCAATCGCAGAGGGAGTCCCACGACTAGAATTGAATTTCCAGATTCTTTAAATTGCGCTTCAGCTTTGCAATTTGTAAGAACTGCGCATTGTTTTTGCTCATTCTCGCCGAATTCTTTTCCCTTTCTTAAGGTTTTCTTCACCTTCCGACATGGCTCCCTTTCCCAAGTTATCGTCTCGATGCAAGAGCGATATTTGGACAACTTTCGCCGTGGGTACGGAACCACACGAGGCGTAACAAAAGGTTTTTCGAAGGTCGTTACATGGGATTAAATCTGCTTGGGCTCAAGGAGCTCATGCCGATTGGGATCTTTGAGAGCCGCGTCTCTGCTCGGGACGCAAGGAGGAACGTGTATGCCTTTTCGTACAACGAAGTCACTCCTACATTTGAAGATTTCCGGCCATTCTCGGGAGGACCCGAGACGGAACACTAGTTCTTCCGTATGCCGGTGGCATGGCCACCGTTGAGAAGCTAGTGTCTTTGTTGGGTATCTCGGCCGGAGAAGCATGCGGGATGCCGGTACAGATACCGATTACGTTGACATTTCGGACCGCCCGAGAGATTTGCCGGAGCCGAGGGGAGCGTCTTTTCGTGGGACGCGTTTGCTCATGCGCGATTGCTACTCTGTTCACATTCACGTCTTCGGGTGTGTGCCATCACGCAGTACCGGACTCGGTGAGGCAGGCCGGAGTGGAGGAGACATCGTGCCATTGGTCTTGGCGAGACGTTCCTCGGGCATAGGCCGGATGGCGACCGGCACCCGATACATGTGGGGAGGAGTCCCGCTATGCCGACTCATGTGGTTGAGGGAGAGGCTGCAGATGATGCCCGAGGTGCCAATGTCCCGTGACGCTGGGTCTTTCTCGCGACGTCCTTCCGGTGATAGGGGCAATCAGCCGAGCCGGAGCCTGGATGGCCGCACTTTGCACGCATCACTTGCGATGGTGGGTTCCCCATTGGAAGTTACAGACTTGTAGGATCGCTCAGAGGGTCTGTTGATCGTCGAGTGCCGGGCCGTCTCGCACGTCTTTCTATATTCCATCATTGGTTCTCGCGGCAAGACGGGCCGGGAGCAGTGCCACCGACCGATCCGAGTTATGCCGCTACCTGAGGTGGGATCTCGCAGATGGAGGATCCTTCGACGCTATTGCCGATCACCCGGTGGTGGCAATACACGTCCTTTCCTCGCCAGGGTTCTCTTTCACCGGAGAGAGAGGGCACTGTCTCGTCGACGCAAGATTCGAACCGGTACGAAGAGTGTATGGGGAGACACAGATGGTTCTCTTGTGGAGACGGAGTGAGCCGGCTGGGTGCCGATCACCCGGACGCCTCGACCTTGAGGAGGACATGCGAGGGCTAACCCCGGGAATCGTACAAGCGATGCCATGGCCGATTATGTGGCAAGTGCCGACGGGAGGCCAATCAAAGCACTATGATGATGGCTCAAGCGAGGCGGCTCGAGACAGAGCTAGAGAAAGGATCGTGCTGATGTACCACAAAGCTTGACGGAGGCGTCGGGAAGGGTCCCCGAGCCGGAGTAGAAGGCCTACCGGAATATTTCCCGTGAAGGTGAAGAACACTCGCCAGGGGAAAAGGGAAGGGGAAGAAGGATGAAGGACCTAGTACGGGAAACTAGGTCGACTCTTGCTATCCGTAGTATCCACCCATTATCATTGCGTACACATTAATTGATTAATGTTTTATTGTAGTTTTGCTAGCGTGTAGCGAGTCAAGAGTTGACCGTGCTTGAACTCATCAAAGAATGTTTTAACCGTTATGAATTTGTAGGTTAAATGAAAAGAGTTTTTCGAAACACAAGCAATTGATGCTTATTGTATTTCTTTTTTTTTAGACCGAACCAAAGATGGCCGCCACGTTCCCCTTTTACAATTGGACTAAGGGGCCCAGGTCACCGTAGTTCGACACTTTAGGTGAATTTGAGAAAACAAAGACAAAAGAAGTGCGACCCTCGTTTTTACCTCGATCATTAGCGGGAATGTATCCGGTTGGGTATTACTCTTTTAGCACTTTAATTTACCGAGGGGACGATGTATGGGGAAGGTGAGTTGACTCGTGCTCTTCCTCAAACGAAGTATTCAAGTGAGCTTGCTTCCGTTCACGGGATTAACGAAAGGGTTTCCGTCCAAGTCTCGCTAGCTTCATGGCTCCTCCGGAGAAGATTCTTTGTACCACGAACGGTCCTATCCGTAGGCTCCCACTTTCCGAGGGGATTGGTTCTGCGTAGGAGGCTTTTCCTTTAGCACCAAGTCGCCTTCTCTCGATGTCTCGGATCTTGACTTTCTTGTCGAATGCTCGTGCCATTCTCGCTCCGGTAGGCTCGAGTGTGTTCCATGGCTTTCAATCTGCGCTCGTCGAGTAGAGCAAGTTCGTCGTGACGGCTCCGTAGCCATTCGACTTCATTGATCCCATTTTCCAAGAGGACTCGGAGGGATGGAATTTCCACCTACGGGTAACATCGCTTCCATTCCGTAGGTAAGTGCGAACGGAGTCTCCCCGTGGCGGTTCTCGACCGGATGTTCGGTATCCCTGCAGGGCTAGATGTAGCTTTTCGGGCGCCCCGACTCTGCGGTGGTCATCTTTCCGATTATCATGGCGAGAGTTTTGTTGGCCGCCTCTACCGCACCATTGGTTTGTGGTCCGTAAGGAGAAGACTTGTGACGTGTGACTACGACCCGGTCCGCAGTTGGTCACAATCTCCTTCAAAGTGAGTCCCATTGTCGGAGATGATCTCGTTGGGCACTCCGTGTCGGGCACATGATGTTCTCTCGGATGAACTCGGCCACCTTCTTAGAATTCGCACCTTGTACGATCCGGCTTCTACCCATTTGGTGAAGTAGTCGATTGCGACTAAAATGAACTCGTGACCATTGCTCCTGGGAGGAGTGATCTTGCCGATGACGTCGATTCCCCATGTGGCGAAAGGCCATGGCGTAGTCATGCAACAGAGTTCACGAGGAGGGACGTGATCGAGGTTGGAGAACCGTTGACATTTGTCGCAGCCTTCTCTGACGAACCGGATGCGTCGTTTCCATTGATATCCACAGTATCCCATACGGAGAATGATTCGTGTCAATGCTCGAAGGCGTTCGTATGCGGACCGAAGGATTCCGTTCAGAACTTCGTTCACAGCTCGGCAGCTTTTTTTTTATTTACACACCGAAGGAGTAGCCCTTGGTGGCGCTTCTTGTATAACATACCCCCGAGGAATGACGAAGTGGGATGCCGTGCGTTTAATGCCATCATGTTTTTGGCTTTGATCCCTTCTTTGTATTTTCCATCTTCACTTGTGAAGGAAGCTTCTCCGCTTTGGAGGTACTCGGTAAATTTGATTATACCGTGGTTCGTCGATCGTTTCTTTTTCTTTTTCGATCTCACGAATAGGCGGGTGTTTCCCGTCCGCCTATTCTCGAGGGGTTTTACCATCAGTTTCCCTTCGGGAATTTCGACAAGAGAGGCAAGGGTTGCTGTGGCTGCCTCGCGGCGGTTCCCGTCTCTTGGAAAATAGTGAAAAGAGATGTCCTTGAGCGAGCAATGAGCTCCTCCCACGTGCGCGTGGTACTTCGAAGGCCGGAATCTACCGTCTTCCATTTGTTGGATACTTGATTGATGATCGAAATGCTTTGAGTCTCCCGCTATACATCCGGCTTTAAGATGTTGCGCTCGGCGGCTTCTCCCAGAGCACTGCTTTGACGAGGCTTCGTATTATTCTTTGCATTGTTGGTTGCTTCAAAATTCGACTTGATGGCTATGGGAGTACGCTGCGTCCTTGGGATCGACAAGGAGCATTCCCAATGCCATTCCCTTCTTGTTAGGGTGCCCCATCGAAGAAGAGTTGCCGGCGGTTTGCATTGTCCAAGTGAAAAGATTCCATCGTCACGGAAATTGCCGGATCGGGACCCTTAGGTTCCTTTGCTCGGGAAGTCGGCAAGTTGATGCTGCCCATTACTGCGCCCTTTGTTGATTTTCTGACCATGTACTTGATGTCGGAACTCGGCCGGGAAGAATGACGCACTTGGCTAGCCGCATTGACGGGGATGGCTTGTCGAAAAGAGATATCGTGCGGGGTCCACTTTGGAGACCGGGGAGCAGCTTTGAGATGCGCACGCATGTAGTGTTTCGGCTTCCCTACTACCCATACCAAAGAGCGAGAACAAGTTTTCTACGTCTTTGATGGCTGAGTTCACTTCCTTGAAGCTTAGAAGCTTCACGAAGTAGATTGCATGCTCAACCTATGGAATCTTTATTTGTTCTTGTGCCGGCATTGCTCCGGAATTGACGTGTAAATCCTTCGGTCGGATACGGGAGTAGTGGCTTGTCTTCATGTGGCGGGCACATGGTGGGGGATTAACGAAGTAGTTCTTGATCTTCTCGAAAATTTGTTTGGCACTCGTTTCGAGTCCCATTTGATGTCGGCATTCTTTTTCATCGGTTTGGAACATGGGCTCGCGAAGATGTCAAGCTGGTTGATGAAACGGCCCCGATGTGCTTACGAAGTCTTCCCATGAAGCTCTTTACTTACGTCGGGGGTTTGAGGCGGCTTCGTAGCTCGATGATGGCCTTGATTTTTTACGGGATCGAAGCTTCGATACACTCTTTACGTAACCATGTACCCCGGTACCTTGCCGCGCTTGGCCTTGAAGGTGCTTGACTGCTTGCTAGGGTTCGGCACCTCATGGAGTGTTTTACAGTACCATGTTGAAGAAGCTTCCCTCGAGATACTGTCATGTCTTTGCATGTCGATCCCTTGGAGTGGATGATCATGTCGGCCGACATGTGCCCGATTTCTTTGTGTGTATCATGTAATAAATGGAAGAGGGGCATTGCGGCAGGCTGTAAGCATACCCGGCGTTGCTTTAGGCCGAAGCGGCATGGCCAGGTGCTAACGGTATGTCCCCCGTGGAGTGGTGAAGAGCGATGCGCTTGGCACGATCCTCCTCGGGACATCTTGATGCGGTTGTATCCGGCGAACCCGAGTCCACGAAGGACTTTACTTCGAAATTTGCCGTGGTGTCGACCGGCATAGTCGATGTTAGGCGGTGGGAAATCATCTTTAGGAAGCTGGCCTTGTTGAGATCACGGAAATCTCACATGACATACGACCTTTCAGGATTTGGCCTTAGTGTGATCAGGTCATGATGTTGGAGAGCCAAGTCGGGTACTGTCAATCCCACTCTGATGAAACCAACTCGGAGCATTTTCTCAATTTCTTCTTTAACTTGCAAGGACCACTTGGCTTGATCTTGCGCGGCTTACGCAGCGAGGCTTGGATTCGGGATCCGGGGGAATTACATTGCTCCACGATTGAGGATCGAAGTCTGGCATGTCTGGTATGATGAAGAAAAAACCGAGGCGAACACGTCAACGCGTACTCCCGGAGGAGAGCTTATCATGGCTTCTTTTACGCATCGGCGAAAGCGCCGCTTGTGTACTGCTTTAGGCTCTTTGCACGCAGACCCCGGGTTCGGCACTTTGAGTCATAACCTCTTCGGCGGCTTAGGCCCGGTTGCCCTGCTTGGTCGGCTACACGCTCGAGAACTTCTTTAATGTATTGTTCGTTTAATGTGTACCTTCTTTATCAATTGGATTATTAACGTCTTTTAAGTTGTTTGTTAACTTATCGGTTGTTAAAAGTGGCAATGATGAGGATACTCTAGAAAGGTGAGACTTTTCATTAAACAAGAACGGGGAATACATGATTGGCTACGGCATTATAGTCACTCCGTAAAGAGGCCGTTGGATGACTCCCGGAAGGAGGCGGACTCGACAGGAGGCGGCTCGAGAGGAGTTTGAGATCGGGTTTAGGGAGATGTGGGTGCGGAGCCCCGGCTTGTCTTCCAAAGTACGCACTGGCTTGCCCTTGCCCAGTCGGTGAAAGTTACCCAATTCTTCGGATGGCATTCTTTGGATGCTTGATGAGGGTGCGGGGATCTAGAAGGCTTTTGCTCTGCTTTGTCCCTATCATGGCGATCATCTTTGTTGTCGGAGCCCCGATCGATCCAAGTTGGGCAACTCCATGACTTCTTCAAACGGACTACTGTAGAAGTTTGGTCCCATTTGAGAGCGTTTTCTATGAATTACGGTTTCATACCTTTGGATTTCTTGTCTCGAATGTGGCCTCGGTGGCTGATCCGAACAACTTGTTTCCCATGGAGAGTACCTTGAGTTGCTCACTCCAAGTACGGGATTCCCTTGAATGTGTACTCATCTTTGGGTGTAGTGGCGGTTGGTCCGGGGTAGAGAGTTTGTGATGTCGAGAACGCTCCCACTTATCGAGGATTAACTTTGAGTCCTCACAAAGAAACGCTTGAGGTCCGTGCTAAAGGTTTGTTCCATTGCTTTACGATAGTCTTGGTGTTGACTATCCACTGCTTCTTTCTCATCTTCATCGGTTCCACGTCGGTCCCCTCGGTTCCGTATCGGTTCAGCCCCGTCGGTCCCCTCGGTTACGATGTCGGTTCCCTTGTCGGTCCCCTCGGTTACTGGCTGTCGGTTCCCTTGTTGGTCCCCTCATTTTACTCTGGCATCATGGTTCCACTTGGTGAAGTAATGAGCAAGAGTCAAAGGCTTGTAAGGTCGGAGGGTGGGTGTGCGGAGTCGGAGGGTTCCCCTTTTCGAGCTGCTTTGCACTTGGTGCGGGCGAGCCTTTTGTCTTCCTTGATGTCGGCGGGTGTTGGCACGTAGCCCAGCCCACTGGGACCGTGGTGTGGTCCTTGACTTGATGACTTGTTGTTGGCCTTGCGGCCTTTTGCGAGGCCCCCCGAGTCACTGGGATGAAGTTCATGAGTTTCATCATCCTCGTAGGCGGGAGGAATGCGATTCGTGAGGCAGGTGGAAGGTCCCACGTTGCATATTTGATCTTGGAGGTGCTCCCGAGTGAATCAGGAATCAATGGCATGTCGTCATTATGCTTGATTTCCAATCTTTTGGAATGTCATTAGTCTTGGTCCCCTCGGTGGGTGACATTGTCGCCGTAGGCGTGGTTAGCTCGTTGCCTTGCGTGAACTTGAGGCGAGGTGAAGGGTGGATGCCCACGCCCATTGATTTGATGCAGCGAGGGGGCGCCCCCGGGATAGGTTTGTGAAAGTGATTGGAATGTCAACACTTGGAATTCGATGGGGATCGCCCCGCTTAGCCGGGCCGGATGTTGAGAGTAGCGACCCCAGAGGCTGTACGGGAAGCGAGTCATAGAGCCTTGACAGGTGTGGTGAAGGCTTAAGATGCTGTGGGCTTGATATCAAGCGAGGTCCATCATCTTGGCGGGCCAAGACATTAAATTCAGGAACCTCAGTCTACCCGACACGCGGGAAGGCGGCGCTCGTCCAGTTTGGGCTGTGATGTAGAGCGGCTCATTGTGATCGGCCCCCAATTTTGGAAAGGTCCAAATGCATAAAGGTGATAATGTTGCCATAATGGATGTTGCCAGTCATTTGAATGACTTCATGCGGGGTTGCGTCCACGGGGACCATGTAATTACGGGCCAGGGCTTTCCTACAGCTTGAGCTTGTGAGGATAAGAGGAGGTGGCGAGAGACGAAGGGAAATGTTCGCACTGAGTGCACTTGAGGCGAGTGAGGATCGGGTCCTATTTCAAGGAATTTGCGTCTTCGGGTGGCGGATTACAGTCCCAGCTCTGTCGGCTTTTTGGTGGCCTTAGGTGGTAATGCATGGATTTGACCCCGATCGGGTTAGAGCACGGCGACATCGGGTTTAGTCCCTTCTGAGCAATTTTGCTCTGAGTTGAGCCATGGTTAGAGGCGGATTCCTCGTAGCATAGGGCCATCGTCTTCCCTCGGCTCGTGATTGTGGATGAATTCCGGGAGCTTCGGCGACAGCGGATTCTGTCTAGGAATCTTGTTTAGGATGCCTCTGAGGGAAGGTAGCCTACGGTTTGGCCTTGGATTGTTCGAATAGGTCGTGCACTTGACAATGGTTACTGGCCCGAAGCATGTGTTGCTAACCCTCTAGGGAGGTTGGAGAGTTCTCGGCTCAAGCGAAGCAGTCTCCTTGATCTCTTCACGATATATCGCGTTCCTTTCGCTCTTCTTGAGCATACTCGGGCGTTAAGGTTAGGTCTGCAGCGATACTGCGTGGTTTGCTAGTTTTCCTCCTTTGCGGGCCCCGGATCAACCTTCTTGCGGCGGAGCTGCGTCGAGTTAATGCTGCGTTTCTTCCCGTGTGAGAATAGCCGGTGCTTCTTTGAGCTGCGTGCGGCGGTCTAGGTAAACCTCCATCGGGGAGAGTTTTCTCCTCTGCTTTATCGAGTGGCGGGTATGTCGGAAGGTGAGTACACGGCTTCCCGAACATACGCCCATGTGGCCAGTTCTTTGTCCCAGTTGATCGTTTACGTAAGCGAAGGGGAATTGTGGAATTTCCACTGAGTAGTTGCTCGAGACGAATTTCCATCCTCCTCCTATTTTTAAATAGACCTTCCTCCTGAGTTGGCCTTTCAATTTGAGTGCGGCAATGATCCGTTCCCATCCTCCCAGGACCCTTGGGAGTCGGTTTTGTTGACTTCATGCCGGCTTGGAAGAGAATGGTTTCATCGTCTTCATTGTCGCTTTGAGAGAACTTGCTTTCCTCGGGAAGGTAAGCGGCCAGGATTCGTTATGGCTGTGTCGTTCCATCTCTAGGTCGTTAGGACCGTTGACCACCACTTGCACAGCGGAGGGGTTGGATGAGAAGCAGGACGGTAGTCAGGAAGTTGCCGTGAGCAAAACTCTTGAGAGTCGAAGGCTGATGCAGAGTGGCCTCTGGCTACTGCATGCAGCCCAAAATTTTGTGACACTTTAAGGGCTTGGTCCACAGTAGGTCTTTCGAGCTTGGTCTTCGTCCCAAAGACGACTTTCTTGGCGGCTAGTTCCATGAGAGCTTTCCTTGCGAGACCTAAGCGATCTCCGTAGGTGCGCGTCGTCGGCTAGTGTCGAAGCCAGTGATTACATTCAAATCGCCGAATGGCGGAACAACTTGGATTACATTGACGAAGGAAGTCGGGCCAGGACATTCCATGCGGCCTTCCTTGATCTCGATCACCAAGAAGTTTGCCTATATCCGTTTGGATTGACCCCACGGGGGTATTGAATTCGCAGAATAAGCCGTTGACGGTCTCGTGATCTCTTCGCTCGATCGCCGAGTGCTCATCAAAGCTAGCAGCCGATCGGCGCGGGATGTTCGAGATCCGGCCGCAACACTACGGGAGTAGAATCGGCCCGGAGCATGTCGGGATCTTTGAGGTGGTCATTTCCTATGTCGGAAGGCGGCTGTGCCTTGCGGAGGAAGACTTTCACGAGATGTTTTCGAGGTAGGTTTGCCGCTTTAAGCTGTTCCGAGGTTGATCCGACTTCCAGCGAGGGTGAGGAGCTTGCTCTCCTCGGGCTGTTGCTCCCTTGGCCTTAGCTACGCGCTCGGGAGGAGTATAAGCTTCTGACCCACCGGCACGGGCCCGTTGCGGCCCCTTGGCAGTACTCGGAAGTAGTGATGAGCTCACGAGCTCGCTTGGCCAAGCTTCGTTTACCGCTGCAGCGGTGCGATGTCATCAAGGGTGACGCTTGGTGTTACGTAACCGATAACAAGGGACCGATCCTTGGCTTCATCGGGATATACTGGAATAGATGATATTAGACGAAGTCGTCGTCCCTTTAACTTGATCGAGAGGGATTCCTCGTTGCGTGAATCACGTGCTTCCAATTATCGGATAGTCGCCTTTGCACATCTTGGACATTGAGCTTGGACAATTTGCCGTGATATTGGAACCTTGGTCGTAGTGCGACTGACTTTGATCGGAAGGAGCTCCGTCCTCAAATCCGGAGCATGTGAATGCAAAGAGGTGCGCTACTTGCGGGTCGCCGCGTCCTCGACTCCCGGAGAAGTCCCGAGATTCATCGTCATCATCGATCGCTCAACTCCCGAGTGTAGTGGACGTATTGCGTCCGGTTGCGTTCTTTGGGAGCAGGCTAGAAAAACATCATGCTCTTCATGGAGAAAAGGGTGCAACGGGTAGTTCCTCGTGGAGAGGACATCCCATACGACTTCCATGCATTCATCACGAGAATGACGGTGCTTGTTGAACCTTTATCACAAAGATCTCTTCGCCCTCGGGCGGGGGCTTCGAGAGCCAGAGTTTGGAGAATATGCGACAAATCTCAGGGCGGAGACGGGGGTTTATGTGCCCGCATCACGGCGATGTTGAGCGCTTCTCTCTTCCAATCCGCACTCCAAATGGCTAAAAGCGACGATTGCCAACTTGATGTATCGGATCGCTAGCCGAGGGAGTCCGCACTTTGCTCAGTACGTTTACATAGATTGGCATCTCCGGACTACGAGGATTCCGACGAGATTTGCCCGCAGTACTTGGCTGATTCGAAGCGAGGTACCCCGGTGCACAGCCTGAAACGGACACGCTTGGCTCATTGTCTCGGCTGCGTTTCCCATGAGGAAACTATCCCCTCGGATGACTTCCCCGAGACTTTCTCCCTGCCCAGTTAATGAACTTAACACATGATGGAGAGTGGAAGGCTATGGAAACTTTCATGTGGTGTAGCAAGGCGCTCCCAAAAGTTTGAATTCGGATGGAATGTCCGTCACGTGGAATTTCGGCGGCACCATTTGGGTTTCGAACCGGAGTTCGAGTCACTTTGTCCCCGGGGATGGGACGAGACGAGTCAGAATCGTAGGCCTTGATAGTCCGAGTAGACGGTATGGTATGGCTTTCATGGATGCGGCAGAGCTCGCGTCATGCCGAGCTGGAGGACATTAACTACGGACCCGTTATCTACCAATACTCCCAGGGAGTGATATGGTGGTTGAGTTTGAGAGTGATGTACGAGCCTGTAGTTGTGCCCCGAGGCGTCTCTCGGTAAGTCTTCGTCACGTAACGTAATCATCTTTGCCATACGAGCGGGAGTCGTAGATCTCGTCTCTATCCGTAGAAGGAGCAGTCATCCGGCCATCCGTTTCTCGTCTTCCTCTCTTGCGAGGTAAAAAGCCTTTGGTGGAACCTCGGGTGAGTGTGTTGAAATTTACTTTCGTGGCGGTTGCCGCCACTTAGTTACAGCACATTGATCGAGTGCGATTACCCAAGCCGACCTTGATCTTCCTTTCTTAGGTCGTCCCGAGCTCGGAAGGCTGGACAAATCGAATCTCGGGCTGATCCCGCGTGAGGGTTAAAGCCTACATTGCAGCGGGCAAGTATAAGATTACCAAGATTTGGAGGTATTCCAGGTGTCCCCGAGTGAGTCCGAGCCTTGTCATTGTCGGTGAAAAACTTTTCGGCTTTCCATCCCTGTTTGCTCTAAAGCCGCATGGCACAGGAGGCAAAGAAGACCGGCCCAGGCTGGAGTACGATGCGTAGTAGCCGAACCTCCCGAGGAAGGTCTCCAAAGTGTACCTACACTTTGGTATCTCCCGCCTTCGTATCTTTCTCTCGATTGCTTTGTTGAGAGTGGATTTCTTCTTTTGTTTTCTCGGAGGCATTGTCTCGGACGGTTTCTCGAGACTACGTACTCCAGAGCGGGCGGAGCGTCATGGCAAACATCGTAGGGCCGATGTGGACATTAGAAGAGAGGATCCACCGGTAGAGGCGGAGAAACGGGTTACCGCGGCACTCTTCTTGGGCACCCACTCAATGGAATTCACGCTTGTTATTGTTCGGGAAGGGAGTCCCATCAGCCTTGTGTGGGCCACCTGGGGCGCTCTAACTTGCCTTCTTCTATCAAGTTACGGATTTCGTATCGTAACCCCAAGCAATTGATTGTCGGTGGTATGGCCGTGATAATACTTGACGGAAGGCGCGATTATTTGCTCTTGTCCGCATTAGCTACGGGAATTTTGGGTTTGTAATTGGCAACGGGTTTAAGGAGACCCTCAGCAGTGATTATCACCCTTCCGACATGCTTGCTAGTGGCATGTCCAACTTGTCGAAGCTGTACGTATTTGTTTCGAGTAGAACCGCGCTTGCATGTGGGGGGCCCGGGTCTTGCATTTACTCGACGGCTTGTCCCACGATGGGACGTAGTTGACGCACGTATCTTTCCCTTTGCGGGGCGGTGCGAAATTGAATGCGAAATTTTGTTGAGCGGTATCTGTATGGCTGTGCGGTAGCCAACTTTTCCTTAGAGATCCTTCTCGAACCTGTGAGCCGGCATCGACCATCGCCCGAGATGCGGGAAGAAATTGTGGCCGATGAGGTTACGCATGGACGGTCTTGGCGAGGACTTGGAAAGATCCATGATCTGCTTCGTCTCTTGGAGAGTGGCTCCATGATCTCCGGAGAGTTTCCAGCCTCCATCTCTTGTAGAATTCCCCAACACTTTCATCCGGCTTTCTGCTCGGTGGTGATTAAGTCCTCGGCGACTTGTTTCCCAATCTGGTTGGATCTCGTACCGTTCCTGGGAAGATATTACTTGATCTCACTCCCAGGTGTGGCGATCCGATGGTGCTTGACCCTCCCGAAACCATCGTAACGGCGGAACTTTTGAGCGTATCTTTGGAAGTGGTTGGCCATTTCTTGGAGGGTTGCCTCCTTTTGCTCACTCATGCAGAGAACGTAAGCTGTCGACGTGCGCTTTGAGGACATTAGTTGCCCATCGAATCTGGTCCATCTCCCTAAAAGCATTACGAACTCTAAGGTGGCGAGGAGAGGCGTGACCATTCCGGATCTCGTCATGTGGATTTGAGCGTTTCTGCTTTGAAATTTGCTCATGGTGGCTTTCGGGTGCTTTCATTTGCTTCTGACCATCCGAGCTAAGGTTGGAGTCCCGAGTGGTGGGTTTGTGAGGCTCGGTCCGGGTGCTTTACCCAGCGTGAGCGGTAGGTGATTGGAGAGTGGAAAACGGCTTGGTATATGAGCGTATACTTCGGGAGCCTTTTTACAGAAATTTGTATCAGACGGTGGTTCATGTCCCGCGTGGCTTTCAGTGGATTCGTGTATAAGGCACCAGCAGGATGAACCGGGAGGGTATTGAGGATATTGGCATCTGAGATGGTCCGGCAATGATGCTTGGTGATATTGAGTGATGGGCCATGGGTGCTTAGCACCAGTGGGGCGGCATTAAATTGACGGGGAGTTGCCACCTGAGAGGTGGCAACGATGGAGCCTAGGTCAGATTTGTTTCCTTAGGTAGGAAGGCATCCCTAAGTTTCGGCGGGGAGGAACTGGTGCGGGTTTGGTGAGCGCTTGAACTCGGTTTGGGGAGATCGTGCATCACTCGGCAGGGACTGAAATAGTGTAATCCCATCTGACTGGGATAGTCATTTGCTATACTCTCGCTCATTCGGAAGAGGTTTGTACTACGAAATTGTTGATCTTTCCTTTACTTGCCTCTTGTGAACCTCAAGCTTGAGATGGCTTCTTCCCAATGTCATATCATTACGTGGCGGGGGTCCTTCCCCGTCCACGACATTTCTCCGATGAAGCTAGACATGTCGGAAATTACAAGTGAGGAGCCCAGGAACCGAAGAAGCGTGTACGACGGCCAGTTCTTGTGATCTGTGGCTGGCCGGCCGAGAAATCGAACCACTTTGTGCTACATTATAGGGAACGAAAAGGAAGCGGTTTAGGAAACGGAAAAGGGTATTTGGCTCAAGGTTTTTTCGGGCTTGTACGGCAATGTGCGATTTACCGATTAAAGTTTACTTAAAGCGCGTTTTCGTCGAGAGTCCTAAATGGTTGGAAAGAAAAGAGCGTGCTCTTCTTTTTTCACAACTAATCCCTAAGAGCTCTAATCAGGTGGATCTCGTCACTACGCTTATAAGCCCCTCGTTTCCATTGTAGATCATCTTTCTCGGGACGGACTATCGGCCGAGGTACGATAAGGCAAGCGAGTTCCACCAGAAGCCGAAAGGAAAGGAAAAGTGAACTTAAGGCTAGGCGATCACGCAAACTTTCAACGTATGTGACGTACGGGCCACGGTCGAAGTCAACGTCCTTAAGTTAAGGCGGGGATCGTGCCAAAATTTGGGCATGACCTCTCTGACTCGCTTGTGCGAGAGACCTTAGCTTTTTAGCGTTGGCAAGCTGTGGGCACGGTGCACATACGGCGGGTTTGGTGACACGGCGTCACATTGAACCTTCGGATATATTTTTCGCCCGAGCTCGCGTCAAAGTCAAGGAGTGAAAAAAGCTCAAGACTTCGGGTCGGAACGACCTTGATCTAAAACTCTCGAGCTTGACTCGGAGCGGGGCCGCGTGAAAAACATACACTTAGGCTTTATGACACGAACTAAGCCAAAAACCAACCTGGTCTTGGACAAAGTGTGACACAAAGTGCGTAAGCTTACACGGGCTAGGATGGGATGTTTGGGACGACCGTGCGCCCCCGAAAGGTGTACAGCGGACCAATCGGAGTGCAAGCGATAAGGCCATCCGGGTTAGGGGTTGGTAGTGTGCGGTGTGCAGAGGCGACAAGTGCACGTGAAGTGAGGTGTTAGAGCGACGCCAGTGCGCGTAGTGTGCGGTCACTAAAATTCTTTTACGAGTAAAACGAGATTTTTTGAATGTGTCTTAAAGAATTATGATGCCGGTTCAAAAGACAGCATGAAAATCAAACATGAATGGGGATGCACAAACATGGTAAGATTTTGAAAAGTCGACAATGTAATGCCTTTTGAAAAAAACCGTTCGAGGTTAAAAGTAACACACACACACGCACGAGGAAGGGTAAACAAGAAGTTTGACCCACGGAAGGCTTTTTAGAAAACATCGGCGGTTTTGAAAAAAAGTATCTTTTCCCAGCGGAGTCGCCCGAAATGTACCGATCTTTTGCGCGGGCGGGGGCGCGAAAAGGCGGTTGTCTTTCGCGGAGGCGTTGGTGTACGAGACCTCGCTTCATGGAAGGAACAAAATGAGGAGTCGCCACGCGGTTTTGTATTTTGAGCCCAAACGTTGAGAAACGGCTTTTGTGAAAGGTGTCGTTTTTATTGGTAGCAAAACTTAGGAAAAGGCTTAAGGATCATTTTATTGGCGGCAAAAAGCAGTAAAAAGCTTTTGTACCGAGAGATTGTTAGGTTCGGAGGTCGGAGTTACGTTTCGGGTAGAGTATGACGAGATCGCCGAAACGCCTCGCATGACGAGTCTTTCTACCTTTCTCGAAATCGTGTGTGTGTGTGTGTGTGTGTCTTTTGAAATGGGGGCTTGAATGACAAGCTTAATCTTGGTTTTGAATGACAAACGTTGATTAGGTGACTTTTGAAAAGACGAGCGTTTGAATGACAAACTTGTCAGTTTGAGTTGAAATGAGCGTTTGCGTGGCAAACGTCGATTTTGAATTGAAATGAGCGTTTGCGTGGCAAACGTCGATTTTGAATTGAAATGAGCGTTTGCGTGGCAAGCGTCGATTTTGAATTGTACGAGTCATTGTTAACGATTTTTACGGGAAAATGCGTATTAAATGATTTTAAGTGTCAAATGGCGGCTTGGAGTTTGAAGATGAGCGTTCGGAGGCCGAACGTCATTTCGCGCGTTTTGAAAAGAGAGTTCGACGGACGAACTCCGGTTTTGAACCGGGCATCACATTGTTAACGATTTTTACGGAAAAAATGCGTATTAAATGACATGCGATCAACGAATCGGGTTGCGACTCGGACTTTGAAAAGTAAATACTATCCACAATCCAAACGGATCGGACTTGTAAATGACGGTATTTAAAGCGGTGTCAACGGAATCAAACGATCCGGATTCGTAAATGACGATCAGCCAGAGAGGCCAAACGGCTCGGAATTGTAAATGATGATCAGCGAGGCCAAACGGCTCGGAATTGTAAATGACGATCAACGAGCCAAACGGCTCGGAATTGTAAATGACGTAAAGTAATGGCAACGAAAATTGAACGCCGTTTTAACCCGTGATTACTTCTCTTACGGAAAGAGAAGAGGATCGAGGCTAAAACGTATCAGAGACCCCGTTAGACGGAGGCGTCTACATTTTGATAACGACGTTCGAAACGGTTATAGCGAATGGCGCGTAAACAGAGACGGAACGGGAGATTTAGAGAGAGGGAGTTATACTCATGGCTAGAGATGCCACCGACTCCTTTGGCTCGGGAGGTGTGTACGGGACACGGAAAGTGATTCGAAAGGTTGTTTCGAAGTTGTAGGGTGCGTATTTGATCGAAATACGAAGGTTTCACGCGGAATCGAGACGGAACGGGAGCTCGGGAGGGGTGAAAACCCGGTTTGGGACCGTGGGGGTGGTGATTTTGGTGTAAAAATCCCTCCTCTTTGCCTTTGACGTGACAACTTCTATTTATAGGGTGAAATTGCGGTAGGAGTCAGGCGGACTTGGGTGAATTCCGGGGTTTTGGGGATTTTGGAAATGCAGGGGACTTGCTTGGCAATTTCGGGAAAAGTGCACGGTGAGTCCGTAGGACTTGGCTTGCAAACCGGGGGCATTTTGGTCTTTTCCCTTTGAAATTGATTGAGGGTGACTAGAGGGAGGTGGCATGGCTGCCACGTGCCCTCTGAGTCACCCAGGCGAGTGGAAGATTGTTCCCCGGTCCGGTTTTGTCCGTTTTTAAAATAACAATCAGGAAAATGTCAGAAATGCCCAGAAAAGTGCTTAGAAAAATGCGTTTTCGGGGAAAGCCATACTTTTACGTGAGATGACACGCGTTAAGTACGGTTCGACGTCGGGATGCACGGGGCGATCTGGGGCGTCTCGTTAGCGCACGGCAACGAGGAGTTTAACGAGTTCCGGTTAACCTGGAGCGGGCCAGTTAACGGATTTCAGTTAACTTTCTGACGGATTTGGACGATCCGGATTTGGGTACTTACACCACCACAATTTCCCTTTGCCTTTATTGCATCAAACTTTCTATGGGGGATTGACACAAGCTGATCAGGCTATGGTGGATAACGCAGCCGGAGGCTCCTTAGGAGCCAAAACTGCGGAAGAGACCCAAGATCTTTTTGAGAGATTATCATCCAATTCGCAACAAAAGGGGTCAAGGGGTAAAACCAATGGTGTGAATGGAGTAGGAATGAATGATGAGCTTGCTAAACAAATTTCACTTTTAAATCAAAGATTTGATACGTTGGCCATGAATAATACTTCTAATTATGCTTCCAATGTGTCATCTGTTGGTAATGCCATGCATGATAGTTGTGTAACTTGTGGATCTAACACCCATTCTTATGAAGTTTGCCCCACCACTAGTCCCCATTTGTATAATCATGAGCAGGTACAGGCGATGCAAGGATATATGCAGAGGTTCCCGTAGAACAATCCATTTTCGCAGACATACAATCCTGGATGGGGGAAGCACCCTAATTTTTCTTGGGGAGGTAATCAATAGCCGAATAAACCTCTCCATCCCCAACCACCACCGCAGGGGTCTTATGAAAGGAAGAAAGAGCCTTGGAAAGAGGCAATGGATCGGATGAGAGCGGAGCAACTCCAAGCGAGGGCAGAACAGCAGCAAGCGAGCAATCAATCTTCGCTGCAATGAAAAAGTTGGAGGCATTACGGGGACGACAACCGGGTATGTTCCCAGCCTTGAGGGAGCAAGCGAGCCATCTTCACCCTACGTGGTGGCAAACGGAGTAGACAATCGGGTAGCTTCTCCTTCTTCTCCTCCTACGCCCCCTCTTGTTGACTCCTGTTTGTGGAACCTCCTGTTGTGGAAAATGTTGTTGTTGAGGATGTTGTGTCTAATGATGAGGGTACTAATGGATTGGGACAAAATGTGAATGTAGAAAAGTCCAACCCCAAGCCATATGTGCCCTGTTCCTTTCAGGGCAGATTCTTGAGGAACAAGCTTGATCACCAAATGAAAGAATTGATTGACATGTTTTCAAAAGTTAACATAAATTTGCCTTTGTTAAATGTGATCAAGAATGTTCCTGCGTATGCTAAATTCTTCAAGGAAATTAATTCCAAGAAAATTCAGTACGGGAAAGATGAGAAATTGTTTTTGGGTGAGAATGCGGCGGCGTAGTAAAACATAGTCTTCCACCGAAAATGAAAGACCCGGGAGTTTTCTAATTTCCATTACTTTGGGGGATTCTCACACGGTGAGAGCTATGCTTGATCTCGGGGCGAGCATTAATTTGTTGCCATATTACATGTATCTTGAGTTGGGTTTGCCCGAGCTAAAACCCACTATGATGGCCCTACAACTCGCTGATCGGTCCATAAAAAGACCATTGGGCATCGTAGAGGATGTTTTAGTTCAAGTTGGGTCATTGATCATTCCTGTGGATTTTGTGGTCCTAGAAATGCCTCGCGGTGAGGGTAGTCGCCGTGATTCACCCATTTTGCTTGGGAGACCATTCGGCAGCGACCAACACCGTAATTAATGTTGCTAGCGGCACTCTCTCCATAGTGTCGCAAATGAAAAAATTGAAATAAATGTTTTTGAGGTAATGAAAAATGCGGTAGGTCATGATGAGTCTTGCATGTTTGTTGATGAGTTTGATGAAGTTGAGGATTGCGTGCGTGAGATTGCATGGCATGAGAGGGATTGTGAGGAGTTAGAGTCATTGATTTCAATGGGCGGTGAGAAAGCTAGGGATAATGCGGACGCTCAGCGATGGGCGTGGATAAGGCCGACGAGCACCATCCTAGTGATGGCCCGTTTCACCCCTAGGCCACTTCAATGAGAAGTTGGCGCCTTCTATTGTGATTCCCCCAGTCCTTGAGTTGAAAGTTCTCCGATCAAATTTAAAATATGCATTTTTAGGAGAGGAGAGACTTTACTGTCATAATTGCATCGGATTTGTCCAGCGACCAAGAGGCCCGATTAATTCTTTGTTTGTGTGAATATAAAGAGGCCATTGGGTGGACATTGAAAGACATTAAGGGAATTAGTCCCACAATGTGCATGCACAGAATCCATCTCTTGGATGATGCTAAGCCGTCTAGGGAGAGACAACGGAGGCGAACCCTCACATGGAGGAAGCCGTGAGAAAGAGGTCTGAAATTGCTAGATGCGGGTATTATTTACCCAGTGGGCGAGAGTGAGTGGGTAAGCCCGGTACAAGTTGTACCAAAAGATCGGGCATCACTTGTAGTTCGAACGAAAAAGGTGAGGATGTGCCCATGAGAGAAGTGACCGGTCTTAGGATGTGTATTGACTTGAGAAAACTAAATCTTTGCGACCAAGAAAGATCACTTTCCTTTGCCTTTTATTGATCGAGATGTTAGAAAGATTGGCCGATCACTCTTACTATTGTTTTCTTGATGGCTTTTCGGTATAATCAAATTGCCATAGCCCACGAAGATCAGTCCCGAAAACCACCTTCACATGTCCATTCGGCACATACGCATTTAGGAGGATGCCGCTTCGGGCTTTGCAATGCACTGCGACATTTGAGTGTATGACCTCCATTTTCGGATATGATTGAAAGGTGTGTTGAGGTTTTCATGGATGATTTTTCTGTTATAGGAGATAGTTTTGATGATTGCTTAAAGAACTTGGAATCTGTTTTGAAAAGATGTTGTGAAACCAACCTGACGTTAAGTTGGAAAAAATGCCATTTTCTTGTAAAGCATGGAATTGTGTTGGGTCACATTGTGTCAAGTAAGGGGATTGAGGTCGATAGGGCTAAAATTGATGTGATTGCTAAATTACCTCCCCCGAATTCAGTCAAGGGTGTGCGAAGTTTCCTAGGGCATGCGGGTTTCTATATGCGATTCATAAAAGACTTTTCAAAAATTTGTAAGCCTTTATGTAATCTGCTTGCCAAGGATACGGAGTTCATTTTTGACCAAGAGTGTGTTGATGCTTTCAATTTGCTTAAGGAAAAGTTGACATGTGCCCCCATTCTTTCTAGTCCCAATTGGTCTCACCCTTTTGAGATCATGTGTGATGCCTCGAACTTTGCTATTGGGGCTGTTTTGGGCCAAAGGATTGATAAATTGCCTTCCGTTATCCATTATGCAAGTAGAACACTTAATGATGCACAACTGAATTATACCACAACTGAAAAAGAGTTTCTAGCTGTTGTGTTTGCTTTGGAAAAATTCCGTTCTTACTTGCTTGGGTCAAAGGTGATTATTTATTCTGATCATGCTGCATTAAAACATTTGTTGAATAAAAAGGATGCTAAACCTCGTTTGTTGAGGTGGATGTCATTGTTACAAGAATTTGATGTTGAGATCCGAGACAAAAAGGGGAGTGAGAATGTGGTAGCGGATCATTTATCGAGGCTTGAGGACTATTCATATCTTAATATCGAGAAGAGTGTGATTCCGGTTAATGAAAATTTTTCGGATGAACAACTTCTTGCCATACATGTCCAAGAACCTTGGTATGCAGACTTTGTCAATTATTTGGTGTCTAACATGATCCCACCACACTTCACTTATGATCAAAAACGTAAGTTCGGAGTCTGATGTGAAATACTACATTTGGGATGACCACTTATTTGTGGAAGATATGTCCGGATAATATTGTGAGGCGATGTGTGCACGAGCATGAGCAAGAGAGTGTTTTGAAATTCTGTCATGAGCTTCATTGTGGTGGGCACTTTAGTGGTCAAAAGACCGCTAGAAAAGTTGTTCAATCAGTACGTATTGGCCCACAATTTTTAAGGATGCTCAAGAGTTCTATAAAAAGTGTGATAGATGCCAACGTACCGGTGGCATAGGGAAGAGAGATGAGATGCCGTTACAACATAATCTTATTGTTGACATTTTTGATGTTTGGGGCATTGATTTCATGGGTCCGTTTCCCCCGTCTCACGGTTATTTGTACATACTTGTTGCTGTTGATTATGTTTCGAAGTGGGTGGAGGCAATTGCCACCCGAACTAATGATGCTAATGTCGTTTGCAAGTTTGTTTGTGAGAATATTTTCAGCAGGTATGGCATGCCACGGGCAATAATCAGTGATCAAGGTACTCATTTCACCAATAAGAGGTTCAATTTAGTGTTGAAAAAGTATGGGGCGGTGCATAAGCTTGCTACAGCATATCATCCCCAAACTTCGGGACAGGTGGAGGTGAGCAATCGGCAGATAAAGGGTGTGCTTGAGAAAACAGTGCGTCAGCGAAAGGATTGGGCACTAAAGTTGGGGGATGCGTTGTGGGCATACAGAACTGCGTATAAAACACCAATTGGAATGAGCCCGTATAGGATTGTGTATGGGAAAGAATGTCATCTCCCGGTGGAATTAGAACACAAGTCTTATTGGGCGGTCAAAGAATTGAACATGGATTTGAATGCAGCGGGGGAGAAGCGGTTGCTCGCACTTGATGAACTTGAGGAGCTCCGAAAAGAGTCCTATGAGAGTGCTATTGTACAAAGAAAGGACCAAACGCTATCATGACAAACACTTGAGGCCTAAATTTTTAAGGCCGGGTATGAAAGTCCTTCTTTTCAATTCAAGGTTGAAATTGTTTCCAGGAAAGTTATGTTCCAAGTGGTATGGGCCCTATGAAGTGGTTACTGTTTCTTCATTTGGGGCGGTTGAAATCAAGGATTTGAAAAGTGGGAGAACCTTCAAGGTGAATGGACATCGTTTGAAGCCATATTACGAAGGGGTTTCAATCTTGGAGATGATTGATGTAATCGAGTTGGTGGAACCGGAGGTGGCCACTTAATTCCATTGGGGCATGACGTCGAGCTTAACGGCTATAGCAGCGCTAATTGGGAGGCAACCCAATGTAGGTAATATTTACTGCTTTCCGTATTTTCTTTTCCGTTATTATCATCGTTGCAGTTGGATTGTGTTGTGTTTTCTTGGTTCATGCCATGAGGACATAGCATGATTTAAGTGTGGGGGTGGTGGTATTTAAAAAATAAATAAAAAAAAAAAATTAAAGGTCTTCCGCTTTTATTTGTCTTTTATTGGTATTGTATTTTAAACCGGTGCTACTGAAGGGTATTCTTTTTGTTTAATGATGTGCAGGAAAAGTGTGTGGAGGAACCAAAATCCTGGGCCTGAAAAAAAATAAAAATAAAAATAAAAATAAAATAATAAAAAAAAAATATTTTTGAAAATTTGAAAATTGGCCCAGGAAAGGCACGACTCGTGCTCCAGAGAACGAGTGGGAGTGAAGGCTGGCGTTTTAATCAGAACGACTGGGAGGTGGCATCACGAGTCGTTAGCACGAATGGTATTGAAGGGCACGACTCGTGCCAAAAAGCACGACTCGTGCTAAGTACAGTTTCAAAATCATCAGTTCCCAAAACCCATTTCAGTCGTGCCCTAACCCTTCCCAAAATCAAAGCCGCCTTCTCTCTCTCTACCCTAATTCAAACCCCTCCTTCATCTCACTAAAAATCTTCCATTAATCCCTAAAATCCCTACTCCTAACCCACCAAATCCTCTTCCCCATCCCATTTAACCCCTCTAAACCAAAAATCTAAGCCCAAAATTCCATCTTTTTGAAGATTTCTTGAAGCAAAGCTTGAAGTTGGGAGATTGTGGAGGGTTTGTCGATTGCTTGGAGTGGAGTGCAAATTGAAGCAAAATTCTTTGGAGGTTGGTGTGGCATTGATCTTCTTCATCTTTTCCGACCTTCTTCTCAAGTTCCGACGAATTTTCCGGCCAAACTCCGACCAACTTTTCCAGCGACTCTAAATTGTTTGAAGGTAATATCTGTTTCTACTCCCCTTTCGAACTTTAAGTTGTGTGGTTGGTGATTGGTGTGCTTGGTGGAAGGAATATTGTTGTTTGGTTGAGTAGTGTTATTGTGTGGAAAATAATTGTTGTTGATTGTATTGATTGATAATGGGAAGAACAAAGATAAGGGTAAAGCAATTGATACTCGGCCTAGAAAGAAAAGAAATATTGTTATTGAGGAGCCCCCTCGAGTGCCCGACGATTTCATGGGCTTAACTAGAATTAACGGACTCTCGAAAAGAATAAATGGAGAAATTTGGCGAATGGAAGGTTGTTAGTGACGAGATTCTTGTGCGAGGATACATTAAGGAAATTGGGACTACATGGTTTGGTTTCGGGATTATTGAACAACATTGGATTGGGAGGCTTCTTGGGCGAAAGTGCGGGAGTATACTGGCCCGAGTGGCGCTTGAATTTTTGGCTACCGTAGAGACATGAGGAGAATGGGATTTGGAGTGTGCGTTTTAACACAAATGATATTACGAGGACTATGTCATATGCCTTTGACTAGAGATTATTTGGGTGTGAGTGAGCCCCGAAGGAGAGTGGTCGAGAGAGAGATAGAGAATTTGTTGAGACATTCTTTTTCGAGTTGACAGGAAATTTATGCGGAAACCTTATGTGGTCATGAAATCTCTCTCCCGTCCCGCGTGGAAACTCCTTTATAGGGGTTTATCTATGACCTTCTACGCTAATAGGGGAACCGGCGCGTGAGATGAGCGCCCTACGGTTGCGACTATGGAGTGTGCTTTACCTGTCCCCATACTGTGATTCGGATTGGGTTGATACATTTTTCGGGGAGGTGTGAGGCGTTGGGTGTTAATGGAAATGGGAACATCCCAGTGGGTGGTATGGTGACGTTGTTAGTGGAGAACTTTGTGCGTAATCACCCGCGATCGGTAGGTAATGCGGAGGGACCTCTATTTTATGATCGGTTCTTTCTATACCGATATGACACTTTCGAGCGGATCTCTGGGCAGAATGAGGCATTGACTTTTACTTATTGGTGGTTAGAGGAGGCTAGGTATCATTTTCTCCCGCACATCTGTTTTAGACCAATTTTAGATTGGAGTTAGGATATTACTCAGGGACGAGTAATGGTCTAAGTGTGGGGGAATTTGATGAGTGGATTTGATACATATATTTTGCCTATGTTTCCGGATGCTGTACAATGATTTTTGATGTATTTAGTTTAGTTTTGATGTATTTGAGTGACAGTTTGTTATGTGAGGTTGTGTGAGAAAACAATGATCTTTGAGGGTATTTTTGGCTTTTTATTTGTAATTGGTTGTGAAATCTTGTGGAGCGTGCAAATTACTTGTCAGTGGAAGAAGGGCAGCAAATTGGTCGAGGTTCGAGCTCGGGGTCAAGCACGGTCAAGGGACGAAGGCCAGTCAAAGCGAGTCAAAATGGGGCAATTTCGCACATCGCACGAGTGGAGCACGACCGAAGAAGGCTAGAGCACGACTTGGGAACGAATGGAGTCAAGCCAATTTCCAAAGCTACTCGAGCAGTGGGCACCTGGCACGACTCGTTCTCACGAGTGGAGATCAAGGCTATTTCCAAAGCATTGTTACTCGAACGAATGGAAAGGGGGCAGCACGAGTCGTTCTCACGACTGGAACTGAAGGGCACGACTCGTGCTAATTATCACGACTCGTGCCAGTACGCGTTTAGTGACGTCATCACGGATTTTGAAGCAGATTTTGGTGGATTTTCTTAGTTCCTTTCCTAGTTTATTAAGGATTGCATGAGGACTATATATATTCCTGGTATTATTATTATTAGGTACTTTTTGTTATTATTTTCTTGCCTAGGCTTTTGAAGGATTGGAGGATTTCGGATTTTGAAGGTTTTTGCTCTTTTTCTAGGTTTGATGCATTGTTATTATTCATACTTTGTGGTTGTGATCATGAATATGAGTAGCTAATTTTCCTTTTCATGGATTGGATGTAGTAATTGTGGAACCTCTATGCTAATTCAAGTTTGAATTCTTCCAAACTCTCTCATTCTTGTTTGATGAATTAATTAGAACTATTTTATTCGTTTTAGACTGTTGCACTACCGTGGACAGTTTATTCAAAGCACACTAATTCATCAATTAGGTTGGATTGTTGACCTACCGGAATACAATACAACTTAGATTCATATATTTCTTGTGAACTTAATGAATTTCTTGAATGTTATTTTGACCTACCAGAATTGATAACAAGATAGAAATATTGGGGTTGCAATCCGCACACCAAACGTCCCAACCCTTAACTAAGTGAAAGAGTCTTTGAATGAGATTGTTATTTTTCTTATCAAAATCATTAGCATAGAGGGGATGCAATTATGAAATCCAATCCGTGAATTCCTTTGATCTGATTTAATCTTTGTTTCTTGCTTTCTTGTTTTCTTCAATTAAATAGTTTAATTTCTTGCTTTATTACTTTAGTTAATAAATCCAAATCAAAAACCCCATTTTGTTACTTTTAGCATTAATTAAATTTACTTGTTAAATCACACAAGTCTCTGTGGTTCGACCCTTACTATTGTACATTGCTACTTCGGTGACTTGTACACTTGCAAGGTTTTTATTACACAGTGGAATTTTCTTCATCAGTTTCGTGATACAATTTGTGCACACGTGACCACATCGCAACTTTTTTTGGTTTTTTCCGCATACACTATATTCGCTAACAAAGATATAAGCTGACATAAGAGCTACATCTTCTTTCACAAACCAACTTATATTCTTTGCTCCTTTCTGATTTTGTTTTGGGTGTTGAACATTCCCAAACAAATTGCGAGAGAGACATTTTCTCTGGTGGGAAGTTCTTCAGAGGTAGGATTTTGAGTGAGGTTTGGAGAAAATTGAGAATTTTGATAATATTGAGAATTTTGTTCACCTTCTGAGTTTGAAAAATTTTGTGTGTGGAAGTAAGATTCAAAGTTTGGAAAATTTTCGAAACCCTGATAATAGTTGGGATGATTTGGATCCATCACTTAAAATGAAGAAATAGAAGTGTGATGGAGAATATGTAGAGAAAAAGAGAGTTGTAGGTTGTTTGTAAAAAAATTAGGTTGTATTTATAGATAAAAAAAAATTATGAATTTTGATATATTTTTTATTTTATTATTTTATATAATTATATAAAATATATTAATTTTAAAAATATATTTATATAAAAACATGCCACCCAATTATTGGGTGACATGTGGCAAAAGTATGGAAACAACCTAACCCAACTCTTGGGTCGGCCAATTGCCCGGGCAAACAATTAACGTGACTTTCCTTTCCTTTTTTTTTTTTTGTTTCATTTGTTGTTTGTCTTTTCTGGTGACCCTCAAGGGAGGGTCACCGCTGAGAATGGTCTAAGGCTCCGTTTGTTCGGGGAAAAATATTTTTCGGAAAACATTTTCCCCATTTATCGGTGTTTGTTTAGCATCGGAAAATGGGGAAAATGTTTTTCGAAAAATATTTTTCCCACTTTTCTAAGTAAATTGATTTACAAATTTTTTCTAAGTAAAACATTTTTTCGAAAAATGATAACATCCTCACATCCACATACACACACACACACACCCACACCCACATTACCCACCCCACATCAACCACCCCTACCCCATCCCTATCACCCCCCCTCCCGATCGAAAAAAAAAATCATTTTAAATTTATCTTTAACAACTCCTCCTCCATCCACTCACCACCCCCTGCCACCCCACCCCCGTTAAGTAAAAAAAAAATAATTAATCATTTTAAATTTATTTTTAACAACTCCTCTCCCACTTCTCTCACCACCCCCTGCCACCCTAACCCCCCCCCACCCGATTTTGTAAAAAAAATCATTTTTTTAAGACGTTTTCCTTGAAGAGACAAACTGGACCGTGCATAGCATCTCTTGTTAAGCTAAAAACTTAAAACTAGGGTATACTCCCTTTGTCTGTTTTCGTCATGGTTACTTATTTTTCTTTTTCTTTGGGCTTTCCATACTACTTCCTTCCTAAATAAATGTTGCATAAATTAAACTTTAAAATGATTGGGGGTGGCAGGGGTGGTGAGTGGGTTGGGGAATAGTTGTTAAAAATATATATATATATTTTTTTACTTGATGGGGTGGGGGTGGGGGTGGCAGGGAGTGGGTGAGTGGATTGGGGGGGGGGGTAGGGGTGGGGGGAGGGGTTGGTAGTGATGAGTAGGGTGGGCGTGGTGATTGGGTGGGTAAATTTGTAGTCAACTAAATTTAATATTTTTCGGAAAACATTTTTCTTATCAAACAGTTGAAAACATGTTTATCTTATTTTTCGAAAAACATTTTCATTTTCTGAAAAGTATTTTGCAGAAAATCATTTTTCGAAAAATATTTTACGCTAAACAAACGGAGCTTAAGTCAGACATCTATTTCATGTATATTCCCATTTTTGCATAGCAGAATTTTGAAATTAATCAGAAACGGTCGATCGCATTATATCCGTCAATTACCATTTAACTAATAAACTTATGGATATTGAGATTTCGCGATACTTTTCGATATTGTAAATTGCTTAAGTCAGACATCTATTTCATGTATATCCCCATTTTTGCGTAGCAGAATTTTGAAATTAATCGGAAACGATCGATCGTATTATATCCGTCAATTACCATTTAACTAATAAACTTACGGATATTGAGATTTCGCGATACTTTTCGATATTGTAAATTGTATTTGAGTCGGTTGTTCAAATTACTTATGAAATGCAATTGAAAAAAGTTATATCGTTATAAATTTATACTCCCTCCGTCCCAGCGAAAGAGTCGGTAAATTTGTCCGACACGCAAAATAAGAAATGTGATGTAGGAAAGAGAAAAAGTTTAAATGTTGTGAGTATGAAAAATTAAATAGGAGAGAGAATGAGTGGGAGGTGATGTAAGAAAGATAATGTTGTGAGTGTAAAAGTAAAGTAGGAGAGAGAATGAGTGGAGAGAATAGTGATTTAAGGTTTCCTTTTTGGGAAAGTGGCTTTTTAAATGGGACGCCCAAAAAGAAAATAAATGGCTCTTTCGCTGGGACGGAGGGAGTATTAAAATTATTGACATAACGACTCTGACATCTAAATGGTTGCTTTATTTACGGCTTCATGTTTCTCTTACTTGGTTAATTCCATTTGGACCCCACCACTTGCTGTCGAAAATGCTTGCAAAAGCACATGATCCCACGAATCCAACAACAAAATCGGACCCTCCACCTACCCCACTCTCACAAAAGTCTTTTCATCGTGCGGCCACGATTTCTGATCCTCAACCGATTTCATCTGCCTATTCGCACGTGGCCCCCATTTTTAATTCCAAAAGTACCCCCACAACAGAAACCTTAACACCTAAAAACACGGGTTATTTTCGTCAATGGAAGTCATATTAGTTTGAAATTAATTTGACGCCCAAGTCAAATATTGGAAATATGCATCGACAGTGGGTAAATTACATTCCACCACCCTAAATATAATAAAGTGTAAACCTTTCCCCTATTCTAGTTCAAAAGTGCTCTTTCATCCACGCATCCATGATATCATATGGTTGGTTATCTCTAAGCAATAAAGGACTTGTAAAGAAAACAATCTATTACTTACTCCCTATATCACAAAATAAATGTTGCATTTTTTACTTTCTAATTATCTTGATTAAAGTTTGACTTAATTTAATAACAAATTAAGTATCTACAATAAATTCTAGTATAAATTATATTAAATTCCCTATTAAATTTACTACCGTTAAATATTCAAAATTTCATAAAAATAATTAAAACTGAATAATTTTGTGGTCAAAATTAAATTAGGTTGACAAAAAGTCAATCATGTGATATTTATTATGGGATAAATAGAGTATAATTTATTTCAGAATGTTAATCAAAAGTCAAAAATCATATGTTGATGTTACAAGAATCTAAAAGATACTTGAATTGCAAAAATATCAATATAAATCTCGATTACAGTAATCAATAATTTAGAACGTTATAAGTATCCATGGGGTGCTAATAGTGGGGATTGCAAGCAATTGATTTCCAAAGACTATAACTACACAAAAGGTTTACAAATTTGTTCTCTAAATACCCTATGTTTATAGCATTATTTTTCCCTAACTTTGTATGTTATTATACAATGACAAATTTAGAAGTATTTTTGATTTATTAATTTTAAATATTTTACATTAATCTATTTTTAGCCTAAGCAGAAACATACTTTGTCTTAATGGAAACTCAAGTGATTACAATGACACTTGACTACTAATCTTGATAGGCTATTATTGAACATTGTATGTATTAGGAAATAGACCCCCAACAATTTGTATATAGAAACATGTTAACAAGATCCAAATGAAAACATAACATATAGTAGGCTCTTATTATATTAAAATGATCATTTTAAAGTTTAAGGGGGCTAGTTGAAACTTTCTAAACCCAAGGGGTGGTCAATCCCAAGTCGTACATATAGCGTCAATTTTGTGACCGGACGCAATTTTGAAGCAATTTTTTGAGTGTTGAATTTGCAGACATTTACACACAGTTTCACCCTAGAACACGCACTCATGTTATTTGAGCTTTCAAGTTGAATCGGTTCTTCTTTCAATCGGAAAAAATGTTGGATGGATTGTTAGGGCGCGGCGGATTTAGCTCCAAATGGTCAGTCCCCAATCTCTCTCTCTCTCTAATTATGTGCTTGTTGATCCAGTTGTTGTTAATCTGGTGTGTGTGTGTTTTGAAGTAAATCCTTGATAAAGCCGACGAAGACTCGGATTGAAGTGCTCCGGCGGAGGGAGGAGGCGAAGCAGAGGTTCTTGAAAGAGGATCTTGTTAAATTACTCTCTAATGGCCTCGACATCAATGCCTATGGACGGGTAAATTTTTTTTTTTTTCACCTGATTTTAGTTAAAAATAAATAAAAAAAATCAAATTTCGATATGCTCTTGATCAGGGTTTGTGTGCGTGTGTGTGAATTTGTTTTTTTTTTTTTTGTTTTTGAATTTGAATTATTCTGTAAGACCTTGTTTAACATTAAGATTTGTCTTGTTTGTTTGTTGTTGTTGTTTTTTTTTAAACTAGTGGTACTCCCGTGCGATGCACGGACATCTACTAACACAAAAAAGACGAAAATTCATATAAATACAACAGAAAATAGAGATGTTTGTATACATTGTAAAACACTTATTTGAAAACTATATTATCGGTACAAATATCAGATTGAAGATCACTAAAATAAATCTATATTTAAAGCATAGTTAGTTTGTACAAAACGCGTTTTATACGTAAATTCCCGTTCTATTCAATAATACTCACATTTGGCGTCCGTTTTTCATTGCTATGGAATTAAATGCATATTTTTGATGTAAAACATAGTTATTGTGTATTGAACGTGATATGTGCGTAATTTTAGTTAAGAAACAGGTGATTAAGGGAAGTAATTTGCCCACGGTGTCACTTAGTTTTCGCCAACGATTGGAAAAGCGTAATCTATCCTAGTTCTAAGTCTCCCAATCTTTCTCTTCAACTGCAATTCGAAACTCTGGACTCTAGTAATTCTCCAAACAAAAAAATTACATGAAACTTTCAAGTATCATCAATTTCGATTTTTGATAAGTTATTTTGTTCTTGAGCCGTATTCAACTTCTACATCCACGTTTGATTTTTACATATTTCATTAATGTTATTGTTATATAATATTTTAAGATTTATGTATATGGATTAATATAGTAGTACTATTTCCTCCGTCCCAAAATAAATAATTAATTTTCATTTTTTAGAAAAACAATAAAGATTGTTATTTTTTTACATCCACGTTTGATTTTTTTCTTTCTTTCTTTTCACGTGAGAGTTAACACATATTTTTATATATATATTATACTTCTAAAACATTAGGTAAATGTATAATTAATATTCATAATTTACCTATATATATTTATTATATTTTTCCTATACTTTTACGTATGTAATTTTGACTATGATACATATAATACACGTTATATAAAAAATACACAATATTTATATTCCACTTTTTTCATGCCGTATTTTTTGGTGTATTTTTAAAATAAAATTCGTACACAATTAATACTCATCTCCTCGCCTCCTAACATAGGATAAAGTAAAAAAAATAATGCGGTATACTCATCTTGTTTTTTTTTTTTTTTAAAGAAACATATTTACAATAACTTAATATATATATATATATATATATATATATATATATATATATATATATATATATATATATATATATATATATATATATATATAATGATAATTTACACTTAATAATTATTAAAAAAACACTAAATTGAATTTTTTTGGTAATAATAATTTTTAGATTTGACTAAAAATTATTATTTCAAAAAAATAAAAAATAATTTATTATTTAGATGGATTGTATACAAAATTGTAAAAAAGTTTTAATTAAACAACTTAAAACAAAATGTTTTTTAAAATAAACTTAAAATAAATAAATTATTAACTTATAATTTTTTTAACTTGAATATAGGAATAGTAATACAACATCTATTTGAATTACTTTTTTGGATAAAATAAATAAAGTAATAATTTATGAATTTTTAATATTTATAGGTCAATTTTGAAATATATTTATAAAATAAATCTTTTTTTTAAGTCTTGAAATAAAACCTTTTTTAAAAGACCTAAAAAACGTTTTTTGTAAAAGTCTTAAGATTTTATGAATATTACAACTACTCCCTCCGTCCCGCTAATATTAGCACACTTTCCTTTTTGGGCGTCCCGCTAATATCCGCACACTCCCAAAAAGGAAACTTTATATTAATACAATATTCACCCAACTCCACTCATTCTCTCTCCTACATTATTTTAATACTCACAACACCATTATAATTTATTACACCCTCCACTCATTCTCTCTCCACTCATTCTTTTACACTCACAACATTTTATTAAAATATCATATTCCTTAATTCCCGCGCAAACAGTGTTTGTGCTAATATTAGCGGGACGGAGGGAGTATATCTTAAAGTTGGAAGACTTGGTTGCCCTTAATGAAACAATGTGTGGACTATTTTGCCCTTTGATGTTGACACTTTTGAGGGGGAAAGCAACTTTAAAAAATAAATGGAAAAGCCATGGGAATTGTGAAGTGTTTGTTTTATTCAAAGGATGAGAAATGTCAGATTTGCCCTTTATTGTTGAAAAATTTACCACTTGCTTCCTTTTAATATAGTATAGATAATTATTGAATGTTTCGGAACATGGTTGTAGGTTTATTTGTTTCGATTCTGTTTTACATCCCTCTTTTTTTCTCTCATCATTTGTAGCTTTATTTGTGGAAACATGACCTGTTATTATTTATTTTTTCTAAGAAGTTAATAATTTTTTTACATCTGGATATACTAGTACTTGGCATTCTTAATAAATGGATCTTGTCATTGAGAAAATCTAAAGCTAGGTGAATTTGCCCCACCCAAATTAACTAAACTTATGATCATATGATTAAGGGACCAAAAGGAAAAGGTAAGTGGAATTGCAATGAGAATCATAACCACAATCGACCAAAGCATTGATGTATTTCATTATATTGGTTATACTTATTTAAGCACTTGATAGCATAGAATTTTTAGAATGAAAGATGATTAAAGTGGTCTTTTTTTCGTTATCAAACAAAAGCTTTAGGCCATTTTCTTATAGCTTGTGAGGATCTTTTGAGTTCATTCTTAGCTGATTAGGATTGTCTCTAATTATCTTGTAATTTCCCGTTGAAAAAATTTTCACTGAATATTTTAGGTCAGCAGCAATAGATGATACTCTCTCCATGACATCATTTTAAATGAATTTCAATTTTTACAGAGGAATTTGTACCTAAATGAAAGTCTATTCTTGATGAAGTTACTGAAACTCCCTTATCGATAATATGTTCTAGTTTTTACTTGCAATTATAATGTCATGGCAAGACCGACAAGGGTATTTATGTATATATGCTACTACGTAGAAGTCACCTCATTAAATTTTTCTTAATGTAATAGTCTAACATTCATGTAGAGATGGATGTAGTACATTGTATCATTTTCCTTGAGCTTCTTAATTCTATCCCACTATATACACTACATTCTTCATTCCATGTAAAGAGTCTTACATTTGAAAGTTTGACTTATTAATTTTGTACTTTAATGCCTTTGTATTTCGAATAATTTGTACTACAGTTAGCATTTTTTTTCTACAATTTGCAAGAAAACTAGCATATCTTGACATTAAAGAAATTTAGGAAAAAATAATATTTATAGCTTAATTTTTGAAAGCGAACTATTAAATGGAACGTCCAAGAAAGGAATAGTGGACTATTAACTTGAAACGGGGGGTGTATTTCGTAAGAAGTTTTTCTTTAATTTAACCCACGAGTATGTACTCTTTCTTATTCAATGCTCAGATGCCCTGGAACTTCTAAGATTTTTAGATGCTTTAGACATTTTATCTGGCATATGCTTGTTAGTGTTGGCCTTTGTGTTATTTAAAAGTTCTTACGGAAGTTTGTCTCTTGCGAGGTGGTAAAACAGACTGAAGAATTTCTCGCTGGGCTGAGCCTCTTGTCTTGTTACAGTTTTCTTGAACAAGCTTGTGATTACATCTATAAGCAGCTTTCAGTCATGCAAAAACTGAGGTATGAATTAATAATGATGCTATATCTTGAAGCATTTAGTTAAGTTTATTTGTTCTGATGCAGCCAATGTTAATGTTTCTTGTATTCCCACATGCATCACACGCCGTCTCTCTGTGATTTCAGAGGATATCATTTAGTCAATTTGTGTGCATATTTACCTGGATTTTCTAATGCAATTTCACCACATGTTTAGATACACAAATATGGATTTTTTTTTTTTTTTGCTTTACTGCCAACGGTTAAGTTGCTCCATTGGTGACCATAAGGTCACGGGTTCGAACCTTGGCGAACAGCCTCTTGGCAATTGTCAGGGGAAGGCTCTAGCAAATGGTTCCCTCTCCCAACCCCCGCAAGGCGGGGAGCGCTTGGCGCACCGGGGTTTGCCCTTTTTTACTGCCAAACTTACCTGTGTTTCTGTATGTATGCTCATAAAAGTCGTGAACTTTTATCGTTTCTGAACAGCTTTCTATAAATCTATCCCACATTGCCACTTAAGTGTATAATATGCGGTCGTCGATAGAGTTGTGTTAGCACCAGTCACCCATGGATGCATGAGTATCTGTAGGTGAGTAATTATAGGGACACATTTAAATTAAGCTGGTTACATGTTATTGCGATGCATGTAATTGATTACTGATTGCTATCACTAAGAAGTGGAACCAGCAATTATTTAACATTTCACACGCATTACCACTTCTGTAGGTAATCAATATTTTTTTTACTACAAGTTGAAATAGCTGAAGAATATTTCCTATAATTACGGTTGAGATAGTAGATGATTTTTCTGCCGTTACATTTTAAATGTGGTTTATTTTCCTTTACAGAGAATGCCCTGAAGAGTGTAGGGAGCCGGTGGCATCCTTGATGTTTGCAGCAGCAAGGTTCTCTGATCTGCCTGAATTGCGTGACCTCAGGGATGAGTTTCAGGATAGATACGGAAATTCCTTGGAATGTTTTGCTAATCAAGTGGTAATTATTCTTAAATTTTCCACTGGTAGGTCAATTTTATTTTTGCAATGTTGTTTATGTCTAACCAACATTCTTGCTTCTGTAGTTTGTTGAGAAATTAGCTTCAAATCCTCCAACAATGGAGAAGAGACTTCAATTACTGCAAGATATAGCATCAGAATATTCAATAAAGTGGGACCCAAAGGCTTTTCAACGAAGGATGGCTAATCCCTCTGTACAAGTGCAGGTAATGCCTTCTTTCATAAATTGATAGACAAGCAGAAGAACATACAAGAAAAAATTTAATTGGAGAGTCATGAACAGATTATTTCCTTCCAATTATAAAAGGCTTTGAATTTTCTACAACTGATGTGCAGGACAAATCTATTAAACATGGTCCTTCTGCTGTGACTGATGGCAAATACAAATTGCCTAACAGCAAGAATGCTGCTTCTCAAGCTGATAAGCTCAGTGTTTGTTCTAAAGAAAGAACTGAGCATGTTGCTCGTGGGCCCACATTAGACCATGTCAAGGAAAATACTGCCTCTAGAAGAGAGGAGTTGAAATTTCCATTTGTTGCCAAACAAGAAATTGCAGGTCGTACACCGAGGCCAGTCACTGTTCAGGCAGAAACTTCTCTGAAAGGAGAGAACCATGAGATTACCTTCAGGGGTAAGCCGGATTTCATTGCCGAAACACATGGATCTTCGAAAGGAAAGGACTATAAGGCCCTTAAGATGGAAACTTCTGGAAGCTCCTCTAGAAGCAGAAAGCCAGAGTATTTTGTTAATCATATGGTTAATGTGGATCAGAAACATGAGAACGTGAATATTGCAAGTTCTGCTAGACTTGCAGTTGATAGCAATGGTAAAAGTGCATATAATGACAATCTAAGTCAAAGAAAGCCAGTGAAGTCAACAGAAAAAGTGCAGGAGGAAGGAACTGATAAGTTGAAGTCCTCTTACAATAGTTCCCTTCCCCCTCCATATGTTAAGATAAAAGATAACCTTATTCCCCCTCCGTATGTTAAACCAAACGAGAATGGCTATGGAGCCCATCATAGGTCTAAGCATTCCAGGTTGGAAGCTGATGGATCCTCCGTGGACCCTTCACCCCGGATCCAAACCAAGCCTGCTGTGAGCTCAGATAGGGTCTCCAAAAGCCCAGATCATACTTACTTCAAGGAAGATGGCCCTGAGAAAGATCACAGTTACCGAATTCATGGACGCCATAAAGGGTCAAAGCATACAGGTTTTGGGTCTGACGGAACCTCCATGGACCCTTCTCCCCGGATCCAAACCAAGCCTGCTGTGAGCTCGGATAGGGTCCCCAAAAGCCCAGATCATACTTACTTCAAGGAGGATGGCGCTGAGAAAGATCGCAATTACCGTAGTCATGGAGGCCATAAAGGGTCAAAGCATGCGGTTTTTGGGTCTGATGGATTTATCTTGGACCCTTCTCTCCCTATCAGAGACAGGATCCAGAAAGAACAAGATAATTCTTGCAACGAGGATCTCGATCATACGGAATATCATAATGGACGTAATAATATACCTTTGCCTAAGCCTAGATCAATCAGGAGAAAGCACACGAAATCCTTGTCCAGTCATGATGACGCCGGAAGCTCGGAAGATCCCAGAATCGTAAAGAGGATTTCAAAGAGAAAAGAAGGGAAGGGCTTACAGATCTTGTTCGATGATGACCACCATAAAAAAGATGACGAGGAAAAAATGATGGATAAATTGTTATTACATTACAGTAACAAAAACTATGATGCGGAGATGTTAAGGAAGAAGCCTCAGTCACATACGAGAAACAGAGACAGGCCCATTGAGACACCGGAATTGGTGATTCCTCCCAACAGATCTCGTTCTCTCCCTCACGAGCAATCTGGCGAATCTGAGCCACAAAAGGTTTTTGCTCGTGCAAATTCCTTTCAGCCAGATAACCAGGCAAAGCATGTTCATCCCAAGTTACCTGATTATGATGATTTGGCTGCCAGGTTTGCTGCCTTAAAGGGGCGATAAATGGGTAAAAAAAGAAAGAAATTGCCTAGAAACTATTTCGTCTCACATTTATGGCCAAAGTCTCGTGTTGACTTCTTGATAGCAGGGAAGATGGCCACTTTCCTCTTGCTTCCGGATATTTAAATGACTGAAATAACCCTGGCTGACCAGATTGATCTTGATGTTATATGGATCTTTAAGTTTCTTAGGCATTACAGCACAGTCCCGGGTGAGTTTTATGTAACACAGAATTAGTTGTTTTACGTTTGCGAAATATTTGATTGTGTTTGGTGTAGCCATGCCTGTAGTATTAAATGAGAGCTACTAGGTTGATAGATAAAAGTTGTGTTCATGCACGCAAAATTCTGACAAAAATACCCTTTGATTGTATGCATAGATTCAGTTCATATTGAGATTGATGATTCTTAATAGAACGCCATTGTTGAAGTAGAGTGTGTTTCTGTTAGTAGTCTACTGTGTTTGTTTTGGTACTACGTGGTTATATTTGGAAACTTTACTCCCATCCTCCTTTTGCTCCCTGTAGCTAAGGGAAGTGGCGGTGCCACTGCTCTCTACAGGCAGACTAAGGGTCGAGTTTTATTGGGTCCATGTGGGACCCACATCGGATGTAATTAATCCTCACCATTGAATTTCAAGCAGTAGGGCTGTGGCACCATTCAGTCGTCGACTGTAGTGTAGCAGGTGAATGGTTGGAGCAGAGGTTCCATTTCCCTGCCCCAAAATAGGTTTTTGTTTTGATTTGCTTTAATAAAGATTTCTGCTTCGCTTTGGCTGCAAAATAGGTTTTTGTTTTTTTATTTGCTTTAATAAAGATTTCTGCTTCGCTTTGGCTGCATAGGTTTCTTGAGAGCACTAAAATCCAGAACACCAAATGCTGGTCAAAATGACCAAATTGACCTTGGTTGTCGGAATTCTCTCAGCAGAAGAGGCATGGCAAAGATTCCCTTCCTTTCTCACTTTATTTATCACAAGTGAACCCTTTCCCGCCAAAAAAAAGCTTCTTTGCGCCATTTATTAGTGTCCTCTGTTGCACTCACATTCTTTCACACAGGAGAGAGAGAGAGAGAGAGAGAGAGAGAGAGAGAGAAGATGAAGGGTGAAGCAAGGCTAATAATGGGGGCAACACTGGTGATGGCTGTGAGCCTTGTACTGGTGTTAGGCTTGGTCATAGTTCTCTTAGCTGAGCTTTACTGCTCTCTCTTACACCGCCGCCGCCATCGCCACTGCCAGTTCACCACCTCCTCGAACACCTGTGCCTCCGCCGGAGAAGTTATCACCACCACCGGCAGCCCCCTCCACCAATCTCAACCTCAATCACCCACGGCTCCATCCCTCGGTAGCTTCTACGCACAAGGCGTTCTTCGCGCTCCGAGAAACATCCTCTTCCCTGCAGTTTCCGACAAAACCGATTCATTCGACGTCGAACAACAACATTCCACCCCACTCCGATTCAAATCCCAATCCCAATCTCAATCCCGACGACATGGCCTTTTTACTTCTTCACCCTCTCCCATGTTCACACCGCTAGCCTCACCTAAACATGTCGAGAAAGCCCATTTTCAAGAAGTTGGTGCCGATTTCGGAGCTCATTTGGTATACATATCAAACCCAATGTACGACAACAACGAAGGGGGAAGGCCGAGTAGGGAGGATAATACGCCATTCGAGACACCGGATTCATCACCTTCAAGGTTAGAAACCTACTCCGGTGACTCTTCTGGCGAAGATGACAAAGAGAAAGTATCACTCACATCAAGTCCTTCCTCGGTGCCTGTTACACCTCCGTTAACACCAATGGAGAAGTTACCGGCGGAGGCATGTTCGGTTTCTCTGAGAGATGCTCGGTCCCTCGGGACATCAGATAGTGATTCCAACAGAAATAATGATGCTTCTTCTTCGACTTCAGGAACCCCTTGTACTTCTCCTTCATGGTGAAATTAGTTTGGACAAAACAAAAAATATAAATAATTTTTTGTTCATCTTGGCTTTCTTTTCTTTTTTTTTTGAATCTTCTTGTCAGATAAATTTGTTAATTATAAAGTACTCCGTAGGTGTTAAAGAACAAATGTGGACTATTATAAAATTATTCTCTCTACCGGGCGTGGGCGAGACTCGTCAACCCAAATCCACCTACCCAATGTTAAGCCAAATCTCTCTCTCTCTCTCTCTCTCTCTCTCTCTCTCACACACACACACACACACACACACACACACACACACACACACACACACACACACACACACACACACTTGGTCTTTGTTCTTTGCTAACAAGTCCAGTAAATGGCTTAAGTAGGGGACTATTTTGCATGTGGATTGAACTGCTACTATAAGACTACCCATAATAATGGTTTTAACTCACACTTCCATTTCATTTAATCAATTTAACACTTAATCTTATCAACCTTATATTTCAACTATTCATTTCATTTAAACCCCTATACAATGATTGAATTAAATTAAATTTCAACTCCCTCCAACTCATCATTCTATACTCCATCACTTATATTTTATTTATATTTTCTATTTTTATGATTAGTAAAATAATTATTATTATTATTATTATTTATAATTAAAAAAATATTTCACACTTAATTAAAAAAATATTGCATCAATTTATAGGGAAAAAATGATGATTTTTTTTTTTAAAAATAAAGGCTAAAATGAAGAAGGATGATTGAGAAATGAGTGTTTTTTTTTGTGTCCAAATCAAATGAAACTTGTATCAATTTATAGGGAAAAAATGATGAATTTTGGTGAAAAAAAATTAATTTACTAGGTGATAATTCAGCTAAAAGATTTGGAATAAAAAATTAAATTTGAAAATTCAACGGATCAATACCAAGGTGACACTTGGCGCAACCATAAAAAAAACAAAACAAAAAAAGGAAAATTGGACCATTTCATCCGGATGAAATATTTCATTCAACCCCATTTCATCCTCCCATTGCAAGGTTTCAACTAACTAGTTGAAATCCAATTCAACCCCCATTTCATTTCCCCATTGCTCATAGTCTAAGTATTTTTCTTGGGATTTAGGAAGGGTGAGTGCATGTAATACTAACATTTCAAATTCAATCTTTTATAAATGAGTGATTTTTATTTATAAAAAACTGTTGATGAAAAGACATGTTAAAATTGAGAATATTACCTTTAAATCTATATATAATATTAAAGCAGAAGAATTCTCAAGCTCCTCGTCGCGTCATGTGTCAAATGCTGATTCGCCAATATTTTGCAATTCAGTCCTTAATATTCTTTTATTTAAGCCATTTTTTTGCATTTTGGCCCATAAAATTATACCATTTTCGTCAATTCACATTTTTGGTCCATAAAAATAATTCATTTGTGTTTTAGTCCTTTTAATTTATTTGTGTTTTAGTCCTTTTATTCATCAATAATAATAAACCAAAATTCATCCATAAAAATCATTCATGGAAGGAAAAATCATGCCTCCACTATCAAAATTAATTTTATGTTCAAGAAATGCCTAAAACCCATTTCATTCCCCAAAGCCCACCACCGTCACCCTCTTTCCTCTCCCTCTCTCCAACCTCACTCCCTCCCCTACTTTCGTTTTCGCGCCCTCCGCCCAAAATCTCCAGTTGTCTCTCCTCTTCTATGCCCACCCATGTCCGTCGCTCACCAGATTCAAGATCGCCTAACCTCCATTATTTCCGGCGAATATCAATCTCGCCGGAACCTCCATTATTTCTGTGAAACTGTGTTGTTCAAGCTTTTGCGATTTCAATTTTGGATTTAAGTTTATCCATTTATTTAAAATTTGGAATTTAAAATTTTGAATATGGGTTTTGAATTGGATTTTTTAATGTGGGTTTTGAAATGGAATTGAGATTTGTTTTGATTAGATTGGGATGGAATTTGAAATGGAATTTCTTCATTTGCTCATTGTTGGTGATGAAATTTGTGGTAGCGGCAGTGGTGGTGATGGGGTGGCGGTGGTGCTGGTTATGTAAGACAGAGATGGAAAATGTGTTGGGTGGGGGATGAATCTAGGAATATACATGAAAGGCATATAATACATGAAGATGGGTTGGATTTTTTTCTTTCCTTTAATTTTTTTATATAATATTAAACTCATCATGTGATAATATATTTTATTTAAAAGAATTTGTTTTACCCATTTTAAAATAATTAAGATTATGAAAATTATTTAATATAAAATAATATATTATGATAATGGTTAAGTCTTAGTTTAATTTTGTTATTTTATTTTCCTTCAACAAATAAGTATTAACAGCTAATTTGAAATTTAAATTTAAATTTGGCTTATGCAACTCATACTCAGTTAAGGAAAGAATGGAAATATTAACAACTAATTTGAAATTTAAATTTGGCAATATTAAATGAAATAATTCACATTTTTGGTCCATAAATAACAATCATTTGTGTTTTAGTCCTTTTAATTCATTTGTTTTTATTTATTTAAATGAAATTAATTATTAATTAAACTTATACATTAAAATAAATCCAATAAGTTTATTTAAATGAAATAATTCACATTTTTGGTCCACAAAAATCATTCATTTGTGTTTTAGTTCTTTTAATTTATTTGTGTTTTAGTTGTTGTCTATACAGAATCATTTGTAGCTTAGTCCTTTAAAAAAGATTTATTTTGTACCTTAGTCTTTTAAAAAGTCAAACCATATAAGTTTCAACGGCCATAAATAACCAAAATCATTTCTTTATTTACAAATATTACTTTAAATGCTATCTCAGATGGAATATTTAAGTTTGAAATTTGAAATAAGAATTCAATCACATTTATGAGTTGATATAATCAGTCAGTTAAGAAAATTAATGAATGTCAATTGTTAACTAAATTTACGCACATATTTAAAATAATTTAAATATTAGAATTTTATTTTATTTAGGAATTGATTTTATTTTATGTAGAGATTCATATACAAATCTTTGATTAAATTACGGGTTTTTTTTGAAAATACTATACAAATTGAGTCACACGTCTCACTGTATATAATTCCAGAGAGTCCAAAATTTGGTAAATATTGTACATTTACATTTTATGTAATTTGTTCACTAATGTAGGGATTGTGATTGGTATAGATTAGCATAGATATTTTAGCATATTTATCTTTCCTAAGTTAAATGATATCGTAAAAAGTCTTATATAAGGGAAAAGTAAATGGGTAACCTAATTAGGTCGGATCCCCTAACAACTATGCGTTGTGTTCTCCTTTCTTTCTCTCTTTCCCGTTTTCTTCTTCTCCCTCAGCATGTTTGCGTCTTTTATTCATACTTGCAGGTTAGCATTTGTTCATCTTTTTCTCAACATCTTCTCCCTCAAAATCTTTGTTATTTACTTTGTAAATTTTTAATTTTAAAAAAAACATCTATTAGTAAATTTTAGTAACTTAGATCAATCAAAATCTTTGTTATTTACTTTGTAAATTTTTAGTTTTGTAAATACACACAATGTATGGTCAAACAAAATACCTAATAAAATATTTAGGGAAAGGTTTTTTTCAAAAATGTCATTCAATTATTGATAAAAATTTCCTAAAAATGGTCATTCTTTTTTTGGAACGGAGATATAAGAATCAACAACAGCACCAACCCGTATTGGAGGGACTATATAGTATATACGAAAAGTGCTCCAATGTAGCCAAAATATTGCACTTAGTTAGTTCAATGTGAACCTTCCAAATACGAAGTAGTGCCGCTCAACCCCGAGCAGATAGACATTAACCTTTTGACGAATTCACCTTTTGTCATTTACACAAGGTTATAAAAAGGTATAAAGGACCTTATATATTTCTAACACATGAAATGGATGTGACCCACTGTAATGCACAATGTCGGAAGATTCACAATGATAGCAAACTTAAAAATAATTCATTTGTTACAAAAAAATACAGTATATTACATAGAAAATACATTTTTATTAAAAAATAACCCCTGAAAAAACTATTACTAATTTCGTGAAATTGTTAAAAAATTATAATTAAAATAATCATTTTACTTTAAAAAATATTACAACTTCCAACTTAAAAAAAATTATACAAAGAATATTCTTTCTACACGCATCTTTCATCCCTTATAAATAAGAGTTAATTACAAATTAGGGCTTGAAGTCTCATTTGAGGTCCCCAATCAGGGCCTGACTTTTTTATGCGATTTAGGGCCTGGCTTGACATTTTTTTTTTACAAAATTAGGGCTTTTTGACAATTTCCATCCAAATAATCCGTTAAGTTAAGACCTGCGTTGCATGTGACATTGAATGAGTTGTTGTTTTTTGTCATTTCGTGATAGGGTTTGTTATACAAGACGCAAAAATGTTCATACATTCCCTCCATAACCAAAATGCAATTCTATTTCACCCACCCAAGTATTTATCCCACTTATCGGAATTTGTAAAAAAACCTCTTTAACTTCTGTGTAATGTCATAAAAATGAACTCCTTCCATCCTTAATCGATATCTAACCAAGCCTGGATATGAAATGACAAAAAAACCCTCATTCAAAGTCACGTGCAATGCACGTGTTAACTTAACGGAGTTTTTGGATTGAAATCGTCAAAAAGCCCTGATATGGGCAAAAAGTGTAAATTCAGGCCTTAAATCGCTAAAAAATAAAAGTCAAGCCCCAATTGGGGACCTAATATGAGACTTCGGTTGGTAGGTGGTACCATGATGCTTGCAGTAATGCTAAATGTAATAAGGGTTTTGATAAGGGTTTAAATAACTGCAAAAAATGTGGTACATCCTATGCTAACAATGACCCAACTCCCATGTATTTGTTGATCTATTTTTTTTTAAATTTATTATTATTTATATTTTAAATATTAAGATTTTGACTCATAATAGCATTTTTATCTTCTTAGATTCAAAATTAAGATTAACATCACGGATGTGAATGAAGTTGCTACACATTTTGTGTTGTTTGATAGCACTGCTTCTCATTTGCTTAAGAAATCTGCTTTTGAAGTCCTTGCAGAAGTTTTAGAGGTGCGTAATTAGTTGATCTTATGACAATAATCATTATTCTATGTTTCCTAATTAAGATATTATTAATGTATGATGACCAGCCCGATCAATTGCCCCCCTCTTTTGGGGATTTGATTGGAAGGCAATGCCTGTTTAAAGTGGCAATCGATCAAAGAACCAAGGATACTTCCGATGAGAATCAAATCTTTATTGTGAAGAAATTAACCGAGGATGCCAATATCATCACTCAGTTTATATCACTTACTAATTCTGATGTAAGTTCAAAACCACGTTACATTCTCAAATCATGAATTGTTATGGAATATATCATCATTTTTTCATATTTCAGGAGGTTGCTTCTAAGCTAAACTTAGATGATGAAAATATCTCTATTTTGAATGATAATGTTGGTGTAAGTCAATAAACATATAATTATTTAATAATTTAATTATTAATTATTAAAGTTTTCATGTAATTTAACTTTGTTATTTTGGTTTTTCCTTATGTAGGATAAGCCCTTGGAATCAATGGGGGAAAGTTCTTCAACAACGGTTTATAATGACATTACTCCTCAGAAGCGTTCGCTAGACATTATTTCCATTGATGAGGAGGTACAAATATCCGTGACTAAGGGAATCAAGAAAATAAAACAAGATAAATTGGACAAGTAGTAATGAAGGAATCTAACGCTTTTTATTTCAGACAATCAATTTAGTTTTTTCAAATAAGTATGATGTTGGGGTTAAATACTCCTAAACAATCTTTGATATTTTTCCCAGCGTGACATTATTGTGCGTAGAGTGATGTTGATGGGTAACAAATATTTTCTTTGGCATTTTGTTAATTCATTTAGTACTTTGGAATTTATTATTAATACTCTGATTAAAACTATCTAAGTTTATTTTTTCATTTGGTACTTTGTGATGTATGATTAATAATAGGATAAAAACTATCAATACACGATATAACTAGGCAAAGCCATCGATTACGGATATAGGAGCAGATGTAGCAACGATTATGTGAATACCATTATACATGAAGTGAAGGGGACATGGAAGTACTTAGCAAATACAATTTTAGATTCTAAAGTGGCAAGAAACAGGGTGAATGATGAACAAAATCACCAATTTACTGGATTTTCTTTTCAATTATACTTCAAAGTTGCAGGCCCTGCAAAGACCACATCTGTAAAAGAGTGGGCTTCCAGATGGAAGCAGACGAATGAAGCAGTAATCTCTTAAAAGGCATACATACCAGTAGCAAGTTATTTTTGCCATCACATGAAAGTAAACCAACGACTCCAAAGCTGTGAACCCACATATATTCAGATAAAAATAAAGGTGAAAGTCAATTGCAACTAAACCATTTTGGTGAACATGCAACATATAGAAAATTCACTCCTTTCCTTCCAAGCTCCAATAATCCACTATAGACAGACTGCACATGCATATTATTGGGAAGAAACTATGTGACAGACAGAGTTATATTAATTTTGAAGTTGTGGAAGGTTCTCACATTCAAATGACCATGCTATCACTGAAGAAGAAGAAGATATATACTTGTGGATGGGCATGTCTACTGACAACCTCCAACCCCATCTGATTCTGGATATAGGAGCAGTTGTAGCAACGAAAATTTATGTGAATACCAATTATACATGAAGTGAAGGGGACATGAAAGTACTTAGCAAATATAATTTCAGATTCTAAAGTGGCAAGAAACAGGGTGAATGATGAAAAAAATCACCAATTTACTAGGTTTTCTTTTCAATTTATGAATGATGAACAAAATTCCAATGGGTATTTAACAAACAACACAAGATCTGATTTTTACATAGAGAAAACTCAATCAGTGAATTACCTAATGACCACAGCTGTTGTAACTTAATTAACTCAACTTGGTCTTTGGCCAATTTACTTGGTGTTAACTACATAAATTTATTTATTTATATTTTTAGTTATTCAGAATCCACAAAAGTCATGGCAAGAAAATTATATCCACACACACACACACACACACAGAGGATTTTCTCGTTAAGAACTAACCCGAGGAGTGAACAAAAAAGTGGACCGATAAGCCCCGGGGTTATATGGAGGGGCATGAACCATTGACCACGAAAAGGGCGCATCAACTCTTAATGGCGTAAATCTTTCCCGTCGAACTCAAAACACATAAAAGTCCATCAAGAATGGGTGTATCACAACCATTGTAGGGTCATTTCATACTTGAGAAAAGAGAATGGAAATTGAGAAGCTTATAGAGCAAAGGAACATTGACAAGAAGGCAGGGTTTCAAAGCTTCCTACAAACACATAATCTAACGAGGTTAAATAAAAGACGAATTCGGATCGATTCCAATAATAGCTTAATTAGTAAGCTTTAATATTATTTCTCCAAAAGAAAGTGGAATGAAGAGCACATAACATGCTTGCCTTAAACAATTAAGAGTATATGGAACAAGAGAGTATACCTCTAGCCATATTGTTTTCGTTTGATTTCACATCCGAAATTTCTTATATAAATGCACATTCGGATTTTTTTGAGGCATCTCTTTTGACATAATAATAAAAAAGATAGACAAAAGCATGTTTTTTATTACTACACCGTATATAAATGCACTTTCGATTTTTGAGTCATCATTTTTTTCAATAATCCTGGTAAGACATAAGCCATATTAATGGCCGAATTTATGGAAAAATATGAGTCATGCCTTGCCTTGGGTTGTGGCCAATGTTGGATAGCCTTGGCCTTGGCTGGCCGTGGCTTAGGCTGGTCTTTGACTTGGCCGGGCTTTGCTTGCCTTGGCCTACGCTGGCCTTGCCCCATTTTATCTCGGCCCATTATGTATATAGTTAAAAAAAAAAAAAAGAAGAAGGAAGTAACGCAAACACAGCCAACGTCAAGGGTAAAATCAATCGACGCAAATTACTTTGAAATTGTGGAGAACAGGTAATTGATTTAAGAGAGGTTATAACAACGATAACAAATTAAAATTATTCTATTAAATTCGATTCGGAAACGCCGGAATACCTCTTAATCCGACTCAATCACCGTCGACGCCTAGCCAAACAAACCCGCCTCGAAGCTCTGTTCCAACTTCCAATCCCAATCGGTAAAGGCAATCGACCGATCCCAGTCCCGCTTGGAAAGGCTTTGGTTCCGCCGTTCGCCCGTTGTTCCCGTTCCTATCCGGTTGCTGGCGACTTCGCTTGATTGAAATAGTTGAATGGTTCTTCCCTCCCTCGGCTAATATGAGAATCTGAGATATACAGAAATAAAGTAAAGGTAAAGATTAAAAGTTAAAGTTTTAATTTTATTATTTTAGTTAAAGGTTTATTTTTATGCTTTTACTTAAAGATTTAATTTTATTATTTTGATTTTAGATGAAATATATTGACTTCATATTTGATTTAGTTATTAATCTCATTATTTTGTTGTTGTTGTTGTTGTTTTTACATAGTCAAAATAGGTGTTCTCAATCAAGAATATTTTTGTATCAATTGTTTATTGCTATGTAAACCCTTAATTTAAGGTAATACATAAGAATTAGGGAAAAATTAACTGTTTAATATTAAAGTATTGTGAGTAGAGATAACGGAGAGAAAGTGTGATAGAGAATAGTAAGTCGATAGTTGTTGTAATTAAGACACCCAAAATGAAAATTTTGTAGATTAAGATGGAGCGAAAAAAGTATATTATCAACAAAATAACTATTTTTCCACCTAAGCTCATAACATTCATTTATTTATTAAAATGAATTAATTATATATAGATTGCATTCATTAAAGTGATTTATTTCAATGTGAAGGACACTTTCAAAATTACAATTTGATAATTTATTTTATACTCCATATACATCTTAAATATACTCTCTCCGTCTCATATGAGTTGAGACTTATTTTCTTTTTCGTTCGTCTCACATGAATTGAGACTGCCCACATGGTAAAGAATCTTTATTATTCCTCTCACTCATCTCTCCCATACTTTACTTTTACACTCACAACACCAATCAACTTACTATTCCTATAATTTACAAGAATAAAAATAAAATAAAATATTACATAAATAGGGGCAAAAAAGAAAGTCACAAAATTTTGCTCACAAAATGAGGTGTCGATATTTCATTTGATACATCGATAATGGACCCGGTACACTCTAATAAAAAAACACCAATAAAATTATTACACCTATAATTTTCAAATGATATTTAAAAAAAATTACTTTTATATATTTTACATACAAGATATTATTTAATTTACCTTTATCAGTTGATTATGTTGGGTATGCATGTTTTAACCCTCCTATTTTGTATTAGATTTGATTGATACCATAACCTCCTGTCTATTTTAAGGACTTTAGGACCCTATGTAATGAAGCTTAGACTTCAATTTTTTAGCTAAGTCCATTTTATAGAATAGGTTAAATTTAGGCTTGAAGACTGGCACAAGACTCATTGGAAGCAAAGTTGCAGTTCCAGCAGTATTCAAAACCGCCCTATAAACCGCACTTGTAAACCGCAAGTGTAGTTCTACCTTGAATCTGCTTATTGAACCAACCGCATGCAACCGCCTTTGAACCGCACCTGTGCAGTTCATGTGCAACCGCATCCATGCAACCTCCTGGTGTAGCAAAACCGCATGTCCCTAACCGCATCCAATGATTGGCTACTTGAAGTGAGCCACTTTTTATCAGTTGGAATCCACGTCAACAATATCAAAAGTCAACCACCAAATCTTGTCACGTGATTCAATGTCAGAGAAGATCTGCAAGGATCTTGAAAAGGTGACAGGTGTCCTAACCTCATTGCTTGCAGCTGGAGCCTGATCAGCTTTATCTGCAGCAGCTGTACCAAAGGACAAAAGTGGTTGCTGTGGACCAATAGAATTGCATCAAGTACTGTCCTTACAATAGCTGTATCCAACGGCTAGTTTCTTGATGCTTGGGTATAAATACCCCAAATCTTCACCATTTGAAGATTGCTTGAAAATTTGAGAAGTGCTGTGTTCATAGAAGCCGAAGCTCGCCTGTAAATTATTCAACCCCTTGAATCTTCATCTTCTTTCTTCATAAATATTCCTAGCCCAGAAATCAAGCCTTAACACATTCAAGAATCATTGTGCTCTACATCTCACAGATTTAAAGAGCCTTGATCTTGTTCTCACACACACACCTCACTTGTTTAATCACATAGATTATACATTTGAGATACACTGGTTATAGTTTTGGATTTGTTCTTCATAGAAAAGATTTTATTGTACTTTGTAATCTCTCAATACTTAATATAAAATCTCTCTTAGAAATCCAAGACTAACCATCTTGGTAGTGGACGTAGATCGTTTATCGATTGAACCACTCCAAATAGCGTGTTCTTACTTTCTGCATTTATATTTCTTGTGCTTACTAATTATTTATCTTTGTCTCTGTTTGATCTTTATTTAGTTATCCATTATTGTAAAATAGTGTTTGGAGTTAACAAAGTCAAAACCACACGTGTTTGTAAAACTGCACTTCCGAAAACCGCATATCAAAACCGCATTTTACAAACCGCCTCTAAAACCGCTTTATACTCTATAATTCCGCTGTGCATTTACACTATCACTTGCGCCTATTATCAACCGCAAGAGGATTTTGTAAGCAAGAGGTTTAGTTTTTAAAAGAGGGCGAAAAATTTTAAACAAACCTATTCATCCCCCTCTAGTCGTATTTTCACCCTTGTTGCCACCTTTGGGACTAACAAGTGGTATCGTAGCTTTCACATTTTAAAACCACTTTGTTTTCAAGCTTAACAGGCTTGTGTGCCGATTCGATATGGCAAATACAAAGACAATGACTACCGTTAACTATTCACACATTCCAATCTTGGACGAAGACCACTTTGACATCCTGGAAGTGCCGAATGCTTATTCATTTGGAAACTATAGATGAAATGCGTGGAATGCGTGATCAATGGCCCGTTAGTTCCAATGAAGGCCAACACGTATGCAACCACCAAGGCAACAATTCCAGAGATCAAAAAGCCAAAAGAAGAGTGGTCGGATGAAGAGAAGAGATTGGTTGCCTTGGGCTGCAAGGCTAGGCACATCATTTCGGAACCCTCCCCGTATCAACTCTACAAAGTGATGTACCTCAAAACCACAAAGCGTATGTGGGATGCCATTGAGAGCTACCTCGAAGGTGATGATGAATGCAAGGAAAGCAAATTATATCTTTGTTGAAAGATCATACAACAACTTCAACAGAAAATCCAACGAAACCTTGCGTCAAACCTACGACGTATATGTTGAGGTAGTTAATGCTTGTAGATCTCTTGGCAAAACTTTAACCGATAAGGAAATCAATATGACTTTCCTATCTGCTTTAGGTTCTAAATGGGTAAATAAGGCTACCTCTTTAGAAGACTCCAAAGTTTTGGGTACTTGGTCGTTAAGTAACTTGTACGCCAATCTTAGAGTCTATGAATTAAAATTAAATCATATTGAAGAGATTGAAGGAAAAACCAAATCGCTTTCCATGTCCGTAGTGGAACAAGAGTAGAAACCATCCACATCCAACCAAACCGCTGATCCTTCCATATCGACCTCATCACTCATCGAGATGGATGATGATGATTTTGCCATGTTTGTGAAAAGATTCCAAAAATTTAGAAAATCCTCAAAACCCTTCACAAAATCATTTTCAAAAGGCAAACCTCCTGCAACGTTTTCTAAGGCTGGAGATACAAAGAAAAAGGGTGATCTAGTTTGCTACAATTGTAGAAAACCTGGTCACTTTGCATCTGAGTGTCCACAGCCTAAATATGAATACATGAAAAGAAAACCTCTCTGCGAAATTTTCTCGTCGCAAGGGAATGGTTGCTGAGGAGGAAGATAATTCCAAGGAATTAGCAACTTGGATTGAAACAGATTCTGATGATGGAAGCGATGATGAAACCGAAGAGGTTAATCTCGCTTAGTTGCGCATGCTTCCGATGAATCGATTCGAGTCAGCCGAGTTGCCTGATATGGAAGAAAAGGAGGTTTCTACAAAACTTCCAAATTTTAAATTGGATGATGATATCAAACTTACTCCTAGCATTAAGATAGGAAATTGCTCGTATTCACGTCCCATTTTTCCTCCTACAAATGCTCCACCTTCAAAAACAATTCCAAAGAAGAAAATTTTGAAAAAGGTGGTGGAAGAGGTTTCTCCCATGGAACATGAAAGGATGTTCAAGGAAGCTGAAATGGTGATCCATCAATTCTCTAATCTTAAGAAAGCCTTAAGCTTAGCTCATGATGAACTTAATCTGTACAAGACGGAGAAAACTGTGATGAGGTCTGAAATTTCAAATCTTAAGGACCAAATCAGAAGTATGTCTCCTCTTGCTGATCAGAACCGCATCCTTGAAACTAAGGTTGCTGCACTTCAACTCAGGAATGATGACTTGGTAACCCAAATCGACGATCGCTAAAAGATTATTGATTCATGGCTCAAGTCTCAATCCACCAAGGATAAAATCATGGACTTCCAAGTTCCTCCTGGAACTAAGGATGGTCTAGGGTTTGGATCTGAGGAAGAGGAGAAGTGTGCATCCTCGAGTGAAAAGGATGAGGAATTTCCAGAACTAACTAAAGAAATTCCCAAGGAGAAGCATGCTAAGGGTAAGGGTAAAGCAAGACAAGTAAATTATGTCTACCATAAAGGAAAGCAATATGGGAAGAATTCTGTGTTAAAACCTAAGAATTCGTGGGAAGCACCTCGAAGAGGAAATGGCTTATGGAATTGGTAGAATCCCTGCTCCAACCGCTTCGGTGGAAAAGGCGGTTCTGCTAACTCTAGGTCTGACCGCGTCTCTTCTTCGACCGCTCCTCCCGCCTTCAAAAGCAAGAATAACGTTCCCAGAAATACGTGGTCAAACCAAAGCCTGTTCCCTTTATATCACTGAATGTTAGCCGGAACCGCACCTCCCAAATCGCTTCCTTGTCCCAAACCGCATGAAACTCCTAAGAAGAGTAAGGAGTTAGTAAAACCTCATGATGCTTGTAGCTTTTATAAATGTTCGTGTGTGATGGTTTAGGTCACAAGGCCGCAGAATGCCTTTTGCGGTTCACACCCAATGCCAGGAAGAGCAAACCTCCTTCACAAACAGTGTGGGTCGTAAAGGGTTGCTAACTTCAGACCCAAGGAATAAAGGGGGACCTCGTTCTTAATGTTTACATTTCAGTCCTCTCGCTTCATGGCCGGTCACTCCAAGGATAATGAATGGTATCTTGACAGTGGTTGCTCAAGACATATACGGAGATAGATCATTACTTGAAGATGTCGTTGAAGCAAGTGGTCCGTCCGTAACCTTTGGTGACAACAACAAAGGCAAGACCATTGGATATGGTGTTATAAGGAGAGGAAACCTAACCATTGAGAAGGTTTCACTTGTTGAAGGACTCAAGCACAACCTCCTTTCAATTTCTCAATTTTGCGACAAAGGAATGCTTGCAACTTCACGTCATCAAACTGCTTTATTAAAGATAGCATTTCCAAGGCGTCACCCTACTCACAGTGGATTCATAAGAGTAATATTTACATTATTGATCTAAATTTCGCATGTAGTATTACTAATCTCTGCTGTAGCCAAGAATGTGAGCGAAAATAGTTGGCTATGGCACAAGAGGTTGAGCCACTTGAACTTCAAGTATCTTGCAAAGATTGGTAGGGAAAACCTCGTTCGTGGTTTACCCAAAGTGGCCGACCACCATCCAGAAATGCGGTGCATGCCCAACTTGGTAAGCGGTCCGCGTCGTCTTTCACCAGCAAGACCGCTCCTTCAACTTCAAGATGCTTACAATCGCTTCACATAGATTTGTTTGGACCCGTAACCACCGCCGGCATTGGAGGAAATAGATATACTTTAGTGGTGGTGGATGATTACTCAAGATATACGTGGGTTGAGATGATGATTTCCAAAGATGATTGTTATGAGATTCTCACCGCACTCTTTAGACGGCTCCAAACTCAAAAAGAAGACGACATCGTTAGTGTTCGATCGTATAATGGAATGTAATTTAAGAACAACGGTGTTGCTCGGTATTGTGATGACCATGGGATTGATCACAATTTCTCAATCACTGGTGTTCCACAACAAAATGGGGTTGTGGAAAGAAAGAATAGGACGTTGATTGAAATTTGGAAAGACAATGATATCTCAAGCGAAGCTACCTCGCATTTTTGGTCAAGCAATCAATACCGCATGCTTCACTCGTAACCGCTCCCTCATCAACAAAGCCTATAACAAGACTCCCTATGAGCTTTGGCGAGGAAGAACCCCCAACATTGCATTCTTCAAGATCTTTGGCTGCAAATGTTTTGTCCTCTACAATGGAAGAGAAAATAGAGGTAAATTCGGAGCCAAGGCCGACGAAGGTATTTTTGTTGGGTATGCTAAACACTCTAAAGCTTTTCGTGTTTTCAATAAAACTAGTTTAAAAATAGTTGAGTATGTCCATGTTACTTTTGATGAGCATTCTCTCCTTGAGCCACATTTGGCTCCAAATGTTGCTGATGATTTTGTTGAGCATAATGAACCAGGTGAACCATCTCAAACCGCACCTGAACCAAAACCGCAAAATCCAGCACCCTCAACTGAAATTCCCCAAAACCGCAATTTTGAAACCGCACCTGAAGTTCCTACTCCAGATGCAACTGCAAGGGAAGAAGAAGTTGAAAATTCCCCTATCCACCTTTATGTAACCTCTTCGTCAACTTACCTTTCCATGACTTCGCCGAAGGATCTAACGATGTTCCAATTGAAGATCTTGACAAACCTCGGTTCAACCGGACTTACCCCCTGAGGTTCGTGAAGTCGCTAGCCACCCCCTCACAAATGTGATTGGTGATCTGTTTTCCGGTGTTCAAACAAGGAGATCAAATTATGATGAACATACTTCTCTTTTATCTCAAGTTGAACCCAAGAAGATTGATGAAGCACTCCAAGATTCCGGTTAGGGTCGTTGCTATGCAAGAAGAACTCAACCGAGTTTGAAAGGTGCAAGGTCTGGACTTTGGTGCCTAGACCTCAGATCAAGGAGTGATAGGAACTGAGTGGATATTTAGGAATAAGATGGATGAGAATGGAAGCATCACTAGGAATAAAGCAAGGTTGGTTGCACAAGGATATAGGCAAGAAGAAGGAATCGATTATGATGAAACTTTTGCTCCAGGTTGCAAGATTGGAAGCTATTAGAATCTTCTTAGCCTACGCCTCTTTCAAGCGTTTCAAGTTATATCAAATGGACGTGAAGAGTGCTTTCCTCATCGGCGAACTGCAAGAGACCGTGTATGTTGCCCAACCACCTGGATTTGAAGACTCCAAATTTTCCAATCATGTCTACAAACTCCAAAGCTTTGTATGGACTAAAGCAAGCTCCAAGGGCATGGTATGAGACTCTTTCTAAATTTTTACTAGAAAAAGGATTTAAACGTGGTAAAATCGATACAACTCTTTTTATTGCCAAATATAATGAGCATACTTTACTTGTTCAAATTTATGTCGATGATATTATTTTTGGTTCTACTAATGAGTTACTTTGCAAGCGTTTCGAAAAGCTAATGAAAAGCAAGTTTGAGATGAGCATGATGGGAGAATTAACATTCTTCCTCGGGCTTCAAATCAAGCAATGCGAAGAAGGTATTTTCCTCAGCCAAGCTAAATACACCAAGGAGTTAATAAAGAAGTTTGGATTAGAAAATGCTAAAGCATATGATACTCCTATGGCCACCGGCAATAAGCTAGATAAAGATCTCAAAGGTAAGAAAGTTGATCAGACTTTATATCGAGGTATGATCGGCTCATTACTTTACTTAACTGCTAGTAGGCCCGATATTATGTTTAGTGTCTGTGTATGTGCTCGCTACCAAGCAGATCCTAGAGAAGCACATCTTATTGCAGTCAAACGTATAATCCGCTATTTATCTGGAACCACTAACCTTGGACTTTGGTATTCCAAAGATTCGAATTTCGATCTTGTAGGTTATTCAGATGCAGATTATGCAGCTTGCACTATTGACAGGAAAAGCACTAGTGGTACTTGTCATTTCCTCGGGAATAGACTAGTTGCTTGGGCTGCCAAGAAGCAAGCTTCGCCAAGTGTCAACCACGAGGCCGAGTACATTGTCAGCCGGTAGTTGTTGTCCAAATCCTTTCGATGAAGCAAAGAAGCAGGACTATGGAATTGAAGAAGGAAATTGCCCGATCATGTGCGACAATACTTCCACAATTTCAGTCTCCAACAACCCTGTCATGCATTCCAAGACCAAGCATATAGATATCAAGTATCATTTCCTCAAAGACCATGTGGAGAAGAGGAATATCCATTTAGAGTATGTAGGAACAGACAACAAGATTGCTGATATCCTCACAAAGGCTCTTGACTCCAAGAGGTTTTCTTTCCTCGGAAGGAGAAATGGGTATGCTTGAACTTAAATAAATTCCATTCCTTTTATTAACTAACTTGGTTAAGCCGAGTATAGTTTCAATTCCACTCCGTTGAACCGCGTGTACCAAACCGCAAGGATGTCCAACCGCATCCCAGCCCAACCGCTTCACTCAAACCGCATGCCGCAGCCTCAACCGCTGGATCTCAACCGCAGGCTCAACCTCGGAGTATTTTCTATCTTTACTTACGGTTATTTATTAAAAAAAAAAAAAAAAGCTGTTCAAATTCTTTTATTTATTTTTCAGTCCTTATTTTTTTAAGGGTTTATTTGCAAATGTTTTCCCACGAAATTTTAAAATTTGAATGCATTTAATGCAAAGTGGAACATTAGCATTAAATGGCCCTCATGTCACCGTCATTGGATGATGTGATGAAGCCGAAAGGGTGTTACCCGATACCGTCCCTTCAAACCGCCTAACCCTCCTCTCGTGCCTATAAATAGAAATCATTCCATTTTGTTCAAACTTTTTCAACTGCCGTCTCTGCAAAAGTACCTTCTCTGTGTCAGTTTACCAACTCGCTTTCTCTCTAACCTTCAAAACTTCATAAGTTTCTAAGTCTTTCTTCATCAATGGCACCCAAACCCATTGAAGACATGGTATGATTTCTTAAACCTAAACTCTTTAATCTTCTGCAAATCATTCTTGTTCTATCGTTTTCTGCCATTGTTGAACAAAGTAAAAGCTTCGAACAACCCTAACCTACTTTTGTTCATATATGTTTCATTTCTTGATTATTTTTGATGAAATCTGTGAGGTTTTGTTCGGAATCATGCATAGATTAAGTTTCTAAACTCTGTTTTATGATCAATCAACATCTTGAGCACTGATTTTGATTTTTAAACTCTTTAAGTTTCGAAAACCCACTTCTGTATTTTTGCATTTTCTGGGTGATTTTGAGTAAAGTAGATGTTTTTATTGTTATATTGTTAATCTACCGCTTCAATGTGATCATTTTGACATGTTATTTGTTCATTTTGGTTAACATTTTTCAAATCTCTGCTCTTGGTGTTCTTCGTGTTCTTCATCCACTCAAGTAACTGTTCATCATGTTTTTCAGAAATTTCTTATGTTTTGGGTTAACCTAATTCTCTATCTTGTTTTCCATACTTAGAATATTTTTGGAAATTTTGATTCATATTTGCTTGTTTTGAACCGCATCATTTGAACCGCATGCTACCTTGAAACCGCACATAAAAATTACTTACCTTAGTGTTTCAAACCGCATGCATTTTTGGTCTATCAACCGCCTTCTAGGAACCGCATGCCATGTTTTCAAAAACCGCATTCATATTCCTTTGAAAACCGCATGTTTGGAAATCACTTAAGTATCACTAAGTATATAGGCCGGACACCATAACCTTTCCTCTCTAAGCACCGCTTGCAAAGGTGGGATAACCTTGGATTACAATGCCACGTACTAAGTAAATATACTTTTGTGTTTTTCTTATTTGTTTTCCTACTTGTATTCACAGCTTCCTTGAGGTTGGAAATTTTCATTTTCAAAACCGCACTAATGCCAACCGCATTGTGCGCACCAACCGCTTGTGAACCGTGTTTTTTAAGTGTTCTAACTTATGTGTTTTTTTGTAGAACATCAAGTACTTCCTACCAGGTTGGGAGATAAATGAACCCGAGATGCGGTCCGATGCTCGGGAAGGGAGATGATCGTAAAGATGCAAGCCTCGGAATCCTTCCCCTATTCAACAAGAAGCAAACCTATACCATTCCTATCTTCATTGACCAATTCTATGAAACCGCTGAGAAGGGGGAGACTGAGCTTGCTGATGGATCCACAATTCCAAGTTTGGTGGGAATTGTTGAAGGACTCAAAGTCTCCATAGACTATATGGACATCGAAACACCTTCGGTTTTCAAGTATCCGGTGCCCCCGTTGAAGTTTCTCAAGAAGTTCAAGATGCTACATGTTCAACTCTAACAGAAGGCCGTCATCTCTCTCTCGGTCATTACAAAACTACTAAGCAAGGAGAGATTTTGGTGAGATTATGAGCCATTTATGCTATCTCGTAGGGAAGTCTGTGTGTGGCAAGACAGGAAACCACAACAACTTCACCTCTTCTCAATGGCAATATTGCTGTGCCATCTTCAACGAGATGAAGCTCCATTGGCCCAAAATTCTGATGAGAGAACTTGCTAGCAGCATTGATTCGTATCAGCAGAAGGTCAAGAATGAGAAGATCAGATGGAGACCTTTTGGGAGAATGTTGACCGCAATATTTGCAAACTTTCAGCATTTGGAGGAGTTTAGGATTGCCACCCCTGAATATTGTGTCAATTGGAGTGATGAAGAATCCTTTGGCCTAAAAGCTATGCACTCCTTCAGAAGATCCTTTGGCAATGTTGATTATAAAGCCATTTATGATGCTGATACTTCTCAAAATAAGGAGATGTATGTTGAAATGAACCCTTCTACCGCTTCAACCGCACCGGGAAAAGCAATAAAGAAGGCCTCAAGGAAGAGGAAGGCTCCCGCGTAACCGCTCCCTAAGTCAGCCTCAACCGCGCCCTCTCAACCGCGTGGTTCACCGGTGCAGCCCAAGCCGTAAGAAGCCAAGGAAAGAGAAAAAGAAAGAGAAGATGGCCCTTATTGATGAGGGATGAAGATGAGGAAGAAGATAACACTATTCCTCCATTAGTGGCCGTGGCTAAGAAGGCCAAGGCATCGCATTGATCTCGGCAAAATTGATCGATGAGGAGTTAGTCGCTTACTATGCAGCTGAGATTGAGAAGATAAAGAAGAAACAGCCGAGAAGGGTGCCGCTGCGGAAAAACCAAGGAACCCATTCCCCAACCGCCTCCTTCTCAACCGCAACAAACCAAACCGCTTACCCAAACCCCTCCTCAATCTCCTATCCACTCCCATCATCCATCCCCAGTAAAATACCCTGCCAAAGCACCAACTCCTGAACCGTATTCTCCTCCTCAACCGCATGGAGCTGCAACCGCTCAGGGGGAGAAACCGAAGAGGGTCAAACACTTGGCCCAAAAGAGGACCCCAACCAAAGGCCCCAAGCGGTTCCTTCACAGAGTTCGCAAACAACCTTCCCCTTCTCCATCTTCATCTAATTCTTCCTCCCATTACACTTCTCATACACCCTCCAAATCCCCTTCTAAATCTCATTCTTCCTCATACCAATCCGAATCACCAACTTCCTCACCTCAACATTCCAACCAATCACATTCCCCTCATCCTTCAAACCGCGTTCACTCAAATCCATATTCTCACCATACCCCAGCCATCTCTATTTCAAACCTTAACCGTGATAAAACCCCATCTCCTAACCGCGTCAATATACCTCCTCCTCCACCTGAAAATTCTCCAAACCGCCTTCCTACTCCACCTCTTGAAACCTCTCCCATTCCACAAACTTCACCTATTTAACAGAAAACCCCCTCTGTTGAAGTTCACACTACAAGTTCCTCCTCTGACTCTAATCCTATAACTTCTGGAATTCCAACCACCAACATTCCACCCTCAACCGCACCTATCTCAACCGCTCCTATTCCCTCCATTCCACTTTCGACCGCACCCACTACCTTACCCATACCTCCCTCAACCGCTTCACCTTTCACCATACCTGCCAGCCGCCTCTTTCAAACCCTTTTAAACCCCCTACCTCAAACCGCTCCTCCTACACAATCTCAACCGCCTCCCTCAATTACCCAAATTCCCTCTACCTCAACCGCCCCTTCTGACTACCTTCAAATTTTTTCCACCCTTCAACTGATTCAATCACAGTTGATTGTAAACCAAGGCCATATGCTTAAACTGACTGAATCAAACCTTGCCCTGACCGCCTCCAACCGCACCCTTGAAGCCTCCAACCGCTCTTTGCATGCCAAGGTTGATGCTCAAACCGCTGAAATGGCTATCATGAAATCCCAATTGCTTGATGCCATTAAGGGGGAGAGATCACCTTCTGATGTGGCAAACATTGAAGCCGCACTCAAAACCGCAGCAGAGTCCTCCCTCTTCAAATTTAAAGTTGAACTTCAAGCTGCAGTTCTCGCTTTCCTTGGGGACTCGTCAACAAAGATCACTCAAGGACTTTATGCAACAATTGACAAATGCCTTTTGTGATTCTCGTTGATCACACAATTGACAAATTCAAGACTCGAGCCGTTGGGAGACATAAGGAGCCTTAACTTTCAACCGCAAAGAAGCCTCTACCTCGCCCGCTCCTATCCAAACCGCCTTCGATGACCTCGTGCACCGAAGATCTTCACTAAACCGGACTCCCTAAAAGACGTAATAAATGTTGACCTCAACATAGTGGGAGACAAAGATATCAAGGAGCAAGCGAGTAACCACTTTTGATGGTGACATTTCCTTCGTATTTGAGAACCTCAAGGTGCTTCAACCTCAAGCTTGACAACTCCATCAAAGAATTGAAGTCCAATCTGGATGTAACAGCTTGATCTGGACCCATTGAGAGATGCCCTATCTACTCAAACTGTGGCCATTCGTAATGAGATTTTCACTTTCTACAATTCTTTGAAGGCCTCGCATTGAAGGATTCACTACTCGCATCAAGGAGAGTGTTGATGCAAACTCTAGATCGGGCTGATGCCTTTGTTGGAACCGCTCGCTGACCGAATCTGAACCGCACTTCGAACCGCTGAGACTACTCTCGCGACAGTGAAGATCTCGTGAGCCCTCGAAGAAATATCGAGGTGAAAGCTCACCTTCGTACCTTCGTAACCGCAGCTACCCCAAAGAAGAAGTCAATCAACCAAGAGAGCAAGCGCGCCATCAACATCAACCGCCTCATCACCGACCGCGTCAGCATTAGGACTTCTCTTTTGTAATTCCTTTATCCTCTTTTTGCTGAACTCCTTTTTTGTTTTGTTGGACCGCACTCCATGTATTTTTGTCCAACTTTCTTTTGTTTTTGAAACCGTTGTATTTTGCTTCTCTACCATTGTAAGTGTAACCTCATTGGTAGTAATGAAAAATGCATCATTGGTTCCAAAACCTTGTTCATATCAAACCGCTCGTTTGTAGAACAATGAAACTGCTTATGGTCTTAAACCTCATTCAAATATTTTCCAACTTAAAATCACTATTTTGAATTGATGTTTAAACATTCAGTTTAAACCGCACTTTGAACTTAAACTCACAAATTTTAAGTGCACTGAATGCATTTCTCTACTTTCCATATTGTAAGTTTTATCTTTTAGAAAGTATAGAAATCTATAGCTTAAGCTAAGTGTGTGCATTGACATGGGACATGAATTACCTTGTTAATTCTTATGGACATGTTCTTACCAAGTACAATGTTTGCTTTAGTTATAGTAGGTAATGGCATCAATCAAATAGGGGGAGATTGTTGGGTATGCATGTTTTAACCCTCCTATTTTGTATTAGATTTGATTGATACCATAACCTCCTGTCTATTTTAAGGACTTTAGGACCCTATGTAATGAAGCTTAGACTTCAATTTTTTAGCTAAGTCCATTTTATAGAATAGGTTAAATTTAGGCTTGAAGACTGGCACAAGACTCATTGGAAGCAAAGTCATAGCCCGGCAGTATTCAAAACCGCCCTATAAACCGCACTTGTAAACCGCAAGTGTAGTTCTACCTTGAATCTGCTTATTGAACCAACCGCATGCAACCACCTTTGAACCGCACCTGTGCAGTTCATGTGCAACCGCATCCATGCAACCTCCTGGTGTAGCAAAACCGCATGTCCCTAACCGCATCTCACCAACCGCATCCAATGATTGGCTACTTGAAGTGAGCCACTTTTTATCCGTTGGAATCCACGTCAGCAATATCAAAAGTCAACCACCAAATCTTGTCACGTGATTCAATGTCAGAGAAGATCTGCAAGGATCTTGAAAAGGTGACAGGTGTCCTAACCTCATTGCTTGCAAACTGAGCTCGATCGCCTTTATCTGCAGCACTGTACCAAAGGACAAAAGTGGTTCTTTGTGGACCAATAGAATTGCATCAAGTCTTGTCCTTACAACATTTGTATCCAACGGCTAGTTTCTTGATGCTTGGGTATAAATACCCCAAATCTTCACCATTTGAAGATTGCTTGAAAAATTGAGAAGTGCCGTGTTCATAGAAGCCGAAGCTCGCCTTAAATTATTCAACTCTTTGAATCTTCATCTTCTTTCTTCAGAAATATTCCTAGCCCAGAAATCAAGCCTTAAAACATTCAAGAATCATTGTGCTCTACATCTCACAGATTTAAAGAGCCTTGATCTTGTTCTCACACACACACCTCACTTGTTTAATCACATAGATTATACATTTGAGATACACTGGTTATAGTTTTGGATTTGTTCTTCATAGAAAAGATTTTATTGTACTTTGTAATCTCTCAATACTTAATATAAAATCTCTCTTAGAAATCCAAGACTAACCATCTTGGTAGTGGACGTAGATCGTTTATCGATTGAATCACTCCAAATAGCGTGTTCTTACTTTCTGCATTTATATTTCTTGTGCTTACTAATTATTTATCTTTGTCTCTGTTTGATCTTTATTTAGTTATCCATTATTGTGAAATAGTGTTTGGAGTTAACAAAGTCAAAACCACACGTGTTTGTAAAACTGCACTTCCCAAAACCGCATATCAAAACCGCATTTTACAAACCGCCTCTAAAATCGCTTTATACTCTATAATTCCGCTGTGCATTTTACACTATCACTTGCAGTCTATTATCAAATGCAAGAGGATTTTGTAAGCAAGAGGTTTAGTTTTTAAAAGAGGGCGAAAAATTTTAAACAGCTATTCACCCCCCCCTCTCTAGCTGTATTTTCACCCTTGTTGCCACCTTTGGGACCAACAGATTAAAATAATTATTTTATATAACCAAGAAATTAAAATTTCATTCACTTCTATTAGTATCAATAAGAATAATTATTTGAAAAGATCAAGAATATTAAAATGTAATTTAATTTTATAAGTATGATTAAAAATATTTATTTGAAAATATCAAGAAGAGTAAAATTTGAACTAAATTTTATTAGCATGATTAAAAATAATTAGTTGAAAAGACCAAACCAAAAACCATAAAAATAAGTAGTAAATAAATAGTTGCACAGTTACAATTAAAGACTAAAAGTTAGTGAGAATAATAAGGTTAAAAACTCTAAAGCCATTAGTAACTTTGAATACGTGAGATAAATTTGTGTTGGTGTGTGTTATTGGAACATCAACTTCAGTCCCATGATGATATGGTTATGTTATTGGATTTTGTTTTTTTTTCATATGATAATTAGATGTATGTGTGTGTTTTTTTTTTTTTTTTTTTTTTTTGAGTGAAGAAGTATGTGTTGTTATAAGAAAATCTCTTATATATTTTTTTTTCTCTCTTAGGTGACAAATATTTATTGGTTCTTAGTGTTAATGTAAAATGTACATATAAAAATGTTTACATTAAATGACTGGAGTATATCTCTTAGTTAGCTGATCAATTTTGTTAAACGGAACACTATCATGTTTCAAGTTTAACAAATAATATTATTGTAATTTTAATATGATACTGTTAATGTATAATTATTAATCTTATTCTTTTTAAATACTTATTCATTTATAATTTATAATTAAATAATTAGCTTTATTATGACCGTCGAATTTCGACGGGTTATGAAATAGTTTGGTAGAGGGCAAGATCCATTTTCTTGTTCATCACCAAATCCAAATAAAGATATACTCCTATAACGTCTTAAGTAACAAACTCATCCACCATTAGGTTTGCCTCTTTCTCATGGTAAAAGTTTCACTAGTCTTTAGCTAACAATCTTGACCGCACAATTAAAAGTGGGAGGTGTGATTGTATCGCTGCAGCAAAACTCATGAAGTAGCTGTACCACCTTCCCAATGCTTGTTTTAGCTTAGTTGGTGCAGGAGTGTGTTGGTCTATTTACATGTTGGGATTGAGAAGTAGGCACGTGAGTGACAAAAGGTGGTGGACCAAAAACCATAAATATAAGTTCTTAGGGGGTTGATAAGCAAAACATATTACTCCATTTCTTTCCCTTTCCCTCCCTTTGTCTAAACCAATATCCATTTTTTACTAGTACTTTATATTTGTAAAACTAATTATTTGGAAAGTAAAAAATAAGAATATTTATACATATTTGTCATTTAATTATACAAAAAAAAAAAAATTTTTTTTTTTAGAATGTTTCCTAAATGAAATTTAGACATTTATTTAAAGACGGATATTTAGAAGTATTTAATAAGTTTTCTAGGTACATTGGATGCCATTTGCTTCTATATTTGCACTGAAGCACAAAGAAAATGCTACTAAAGCAGTAATATCTTTGTCCCCTTAGATAATGACGAGTCATGTTTAAAGAAGCTTCAATGTTTTGGCGTGAACCATTCCTTATTATTATTAACCCAAAGCAACCTTACTGTCAGTATTTTTTTTTTTAATTTTCGTGGACTGTGAATTGGAATTTGGTTATTCTCATATGGAAATGTGAAATATTAAGCTGTATATAATGCTAAAAATCGAAAAGTTACTCCCCAGCCTTGTTTTTAACGATATGATCCAATTTTGACCAGCTTTTCTCACGGGTTATCTGAACAATAGATAAAGTACCACGCACCTTGCTTTGTGAGCCATTCCAACAACTCAGGGACAAAATGCTCAAAGGGGTAAGTGCACCCAGGCTAGCAAAGGAAGTTTGCTTTGAGCCAGAGTGACTAAGCCAACTCACCGTCGTGATTCGGGGGGTCACATACCCACTTAGCCCATAACAACAGTCAACACAAAATCGTTGATGCGGATGCAAATGCATCCAATTTTTTAAAGTTTGATTTTTCACGTTAAAATCAATTGGTGATGGTAAATGATCTTTATATATTATAGGCAAGGTTTGTCATTTCCCAATATGTAATAATATCTCTAACACAGTACGTCCATCAATACGTATCTGCAATTACAACACATGCGATCTCACTAAGGTACAAGCATGGCTTCTTTAGGACTCTCTCTATTGTATCGTGGCTTTTTCTCAAGCACAAATGTTTATGGCACGTTTATATAAGGTTTACACAAAAGCCCAAAACTTAGTCAAAGTAAAGTAAGAAACCAATTCCCTAAATCTAGGCAAATAAAGAATCCAAACAAACCCAATATCACTCAAATTCAGTTTTCTCTTACTTGGGTTTTGGCTTCACAACCTAACACAAGGCAAAGGTCAAGTGATCGACCTGGACAAGAGCTTCTTTGGATGATCCAAATTCATGGATGTAGGTTAGGCTCTCAAGATTTGAGAAGTAAGGTTTTGCAGGAAAATGTGGGCGTTTCATTTCATAATCAAAGGCAAAAATTGGGCGCCAATCCAATTGCTATGCATGAGAGTCCCCATTTTCAGTAGCATATAAAGCTTTATGACAAAATTGCAGCACCTCCTTTAATCATATGAAGTTTCACCAGCATGTACAGAAATAAGTTTGTTTGATTACCCAGGAAACGTCCATATCAGCATTAGTACAGTAATAGCTTGATCTCCAGCTAATGTGACCTGAAACCACGAATAAATGACTAGCCGGGGTGGTCTCCGGCTAATATCCTCCGGTGTGATATCAGATATGGTGTTATAAGTTTGTATATAAACTATATGGAAATAACTTGATCTCAAAATAGCCAAGAAAACATTATCTTTCTACGTTGGATGTAGTCTGGTATATATAGGAGCTCCATGGGATAATATGAAATCCCTTAAATCGTGGAGATAATGTAGGCGTAGCGATCTCCGCGATTGTAGAAGACGGTTACAAATAGAGTCGTGGATAGACGCACGCGTTTGTAGGTCGAGTTCACCTGAATATTCGAGGTCGACCTGACTTTTTGCCTTGGCTTTAGATATGGATTACATAAATGATCGTATTTCGTACGAAGCTAGGTCGGGACCAAAGATAGTCGGACAATGAGCTTGATCGACTGACCTTATGTTCGTGGGCCGTAGGCGTTAAGGTAACATGATTAACCCATTTAATAACTGTGCGTATGTAATGCTTGGAATGTTGGGCTTCATTCGTTGGGCCTAGCCCGTCACTTTTATTCCGTTCAGTGGCCCCCAACTTTCTGCGTTGAATTTGTCGAACAGGAAGTTATGAAAAATTTATGCGATGTTGTACGGAGCTCGCTATTGGATGACCGTCTGAGTAAGTGTAGGTTGTTCTCGACCATTGACTTCTGGCGATTGTATACGCTGTTTAAAGCGTCGTAATTTCCGTCATAATGGTACGATTCTGGCGATTGGACATCCGTCTTGGAAACCGCTGCAGAACATTAACCGACAAATTGAACGGTTATGTCCCTTACCCTTTTTCCAATTCAGGTAAGGAAAAGGAGGCGTATAAAAGGAAGAATCCCTTTCCTTTTCGAACTTTACAATACTCTATCAAACAAATACTCCAGCAAGAACAAAAGCAAGAATTTTGATTTTCTGGCGCAATCCATCCTTCCGTTCCACCATTGTGCTTCGTTTCTTCTCAATTTGACAAGGTGTTGGGTATGCATATTTTAACCCTCCTATTTTGTATTAGATTTGATTGATACCATGACCTCCTATTTATTTTAAGGACTTTAGGACCCTATGTAATGAAGCTTAGACTTCAATTTTTTTAGCTAAGTCCATTTTATAGAATAGGTTAAATTTAGGCTTGAAGACTGGCTCAAGAATCATTGGATTTTAGGATTGCAGTTTCAAGGGTTCCTGAACCGCCTTTTTCAGAACCGCTTGGCAGAACCGCTTTTTGCCTTGAGATTCCTCTCATCTGAAACCGCTTGATCAATCAAGTGCAAACCGCACTTTTGGAAATCCTCTTCTGGTGGAACCGCCTTTTGTCAAACCGCTTGCCCCAGAACCGCCCCAATGATTGACTTCTTGAAGTGATCCTTCTATCCCTTGGAATCCACGTCAGCAATATTAAATGTCAACCACCATATCTTGTCACGTGACCCAATGTCAGAGCAGATCTGCAAAGATCTCATAAAGGTGACAGATGTCCTAACCACCTTGATTGCGGTGAGGTGCGATCGGCTTTACTGCACCAACTCTAAAGGACAAAAGTGGATATCGGTGGACCAATGGGAAAGCATCAGAAAGTACTGTCCTTGAACAATGTGTCCAACGGGCTATATTTGAGATGCTTGGGTATAAATACCCCCAATCTTCACCATTTGAAGATTGCTTGAAAATATTGAGAAATTGCTGTGATCATCGAAGTTGAAGCTCGCTTGAAATTCTTAGTCTTTTGAATCTTCATCTTCATACTTCAAGAAATATTCCCGGCCAATCAAGCCTTAACACATTCAAGAATCATTGAGCTCTATATCTCACAGATTTAAAGAGCCTTGATCTTGTTTCTCACACACACACCTCTCTTGTCTAAACACATAGTTTATTCATTTGAGATACACTCGGTTATAGTTTTGGATTTGTTCTTCATAGTAAAGATTTTATTGTACTTTGTAATCTCTCAAATACTTGATATAAAATCTCTCTTAGAAATCCAAGACTAACCATCTTGGTAGTGGACGTAGATCGTTTATCGATTGAACCACTCCAAATATTGTGTTCTTATTTTACGCATTTATATTTCTTGTGCTTACCGATTATCTTCCTTTTCTCTGTTTGATCTTATATAGTTATCCTTTATTGTGAAATTGTGTTTGGAGTTAACATAGTCAAACTACACTTTCGCTTTACAACTTCTAAAATTGCACTAAAACCGCCTTGCAAAACCGCCTTCTCAAAACCGCATTTTATTAAGTATATTCCGCTGTGCATTTTACAACTCTACTTGCAGTTTCTTATACACTGCAAGAGGTTTTGTAAGCGTAGAGGTTTAGTTTTAAATTGAGGGCGAAAAATTTTATACAGCTATTCACCCCCCCTCTAGCTGTATTTTCACCCTTGTTGCCTCCTTTGGGACCAACAAGTGGTATCAGAGCCAACACATTTTAAAATCACTGTTTTTCAAGCTTAACAGCTTGTGTGCCGATTCGATATGGCAACCTCAAAGACAATGACTACTGTTAACTATTCACACATTCCAATGTTGGACGAAGACCACTTTGACATCCGGAAGTGCCGAATGCTTATTCATTTGGAAACCATAGATGAAATGCCGGTGGAGTGCGTGATCAATGGCCCTCTAATTCCAATGAAGGCTAACACCGATGCAACCACCAATGCCGAAACTCCAGAGGTCAAAAAGCCAAAAGATGAGTGGTCGGATGAAGAGAAGAGAATAGTTGCCTTGGACAAAGCAAGGCGAGGTTCATCATTTCGAACCCTCCCCGTATCAACTCTACGTAAAGTGATGTACCTCAAAACCGCAGCGTATGTGGGATGCCATAGAGAGCTACCTCGAAGGTGATGAAGAGTGCAAGGAAAACAAATTATACACCGTTGAAAGATCCTACAACAACTTCAACAAAACCCAACGAAACCTTGCGTCAAACCTACGATCGCTATGTCGAGGTAGTTAATGCTTGTAGATCTCTTGGTAAAACTTTAACCGATAAGGAAATCAATATGACTTTCCTATCTCGCTTTAGGTTCTAGATGGGTAAATAAGGCTACCTCTCTAGAAGACTCCAAAGTATTGGGTACTTGGTCATTAAGTAACTTGTATGCCAATCTTAGAGTCTATGAACTTAAATTAAATCATATAGAAGAGATAGAAGGGAAAACCAAATCGCTTTCTATGTCTCGTAGTGGAACATGAAGAGAAACCATCCACATCCAATCAAACCACTCGATCCTTCCATATCAACCTCATCACTCATCGAGATGGATGATGATGATTTTGCCATGTTTGTGAAAAGATTTCAAAATTTAGAAAATCCTCAAAACCTTTCACAAAATCATTTTCAAAAGGCAAACCTCCCGCAACATTTTCTAGGGCCGCAGATACAAAGAAGAAGAGTGACTTGGTATGCTACAACCGTAGGAAACCCGGCCACTTTGCATCCGAGTGTCCACAAACTTAAATATGAATATATGAAAAAGAAAACTTTTCCTTCGAAATTTTCTCATCGTAAGGGAATGGTTGCCGAGGAGGAAGAGAATTCCAAGGAATTAGCAACTTGGATTGAAACAGATTCGAGGATGGAAGTGACGGTGAAACCGAAGAGGTTAACCTCTCGCTTAGTTGCGACGCTTCGATGACTCGCATTCTCGAATCATTTGAGTTGCATGATATGGAGGAAAAGGAGGTTTTTGCAAAACTTCCAAATTATAAATTGGATGATGATATTAAACTTACTCCTAGCGTTAAGATAGGAAATTGTTCGTATTCACGTCCCATTTTCTCATCTAAAACCGCTCCACCTTCAAAAGCTATTCCAAAGAAAATTTTGAAAAAGGTGGTGGAAGAGGTTTCTCCCATGGAACATGAAAAGATGTTCAAGGAAGCCGAAATGGTGATCCATCAATTCTCAAATCTTAAGAAAGCCTTAAGCTTAGCTCATGATGAACTTAATCTGTACAAGACGGAGAAAACCGTGATGAGGTCTCAAATTTCTAATCTTAAGGACCAAATCAAACAGATGACTCCTCTTGCCGATCAAAACCGCATCCTTGAAACTAAGGTTGCCGCACTTCAACTCAGAATGATGACTTGGTAACCCAAATCGACGATCGTCAAAAGATTATTGATTCGTGGCTCAAGTCTCAATCCACCAAGGATAAAATCTTTGACTTCCAAGTTCCTCCCGGAACTAAGGATGGTCTAGGGTTTGGATCTCGAGGAAGAGGAGAAGTGTGCATCCTCGAGTGAAAGGATGAGGAATTTCCGTAACTAACTAAAGAAATTCCCAAGGAGAAGCATGCTAAGGGTAAGGGTAAAGCAAGACAAGTAAATTATGTCTACCCTAAAGGAAAGCAATATGGGAAGAATTCGTGTTAAAACCTAAGAATTCTCGTGGAAGCACTCCGAAGAGGAAATGGCTTATGGAATTGGTAGAATCCCCGCTCCAACCGCTTCGGTGGAAAAGGCGGTTCGCTAACTCTGTGTCCGACCGCGCTTCTTCTTCGACCGCTCCTCCCGCCTTCAAAAGGTGAATAGCGTTCCTGTGAAATACGTGGTCAAACCAAAGCCTGTTCCCTTTGTATCACTGAATGTTAGCCGGAACCGCACCTCCCAAACCGCTTCCTTGTCCCAAACCGCATGGAACTCCTAAGAAGAGTAAGGAGTTAGTAAAACCTCATGATGCTTGTAGCTATTATAAATGTTCTCGTGTGTGATGGTTTAGGTCACAAGGCCGTAATGCCTTTTGCGGTTCACATCCAATGCCAGGAAGAGCAAACCTCCTTCGTCAAACATGTGTGGGTCGTAAAGGGTTGCTAACTTCAGACCCAAGGAATAAAGGGGGACCTCGTTCTTAATGTTTACATTTCAGTCCTCTCGCTTCATGGCCGGTCACTCCAAGGATAATGAATGGTATCTTGACAAGTGGTCGCTCAAGACATATGACTGAGATAGATCATTACTTGAAGATGTCGTTGAAGCAAGTGGTCCATCTGTAACCTTTGGTGACAACAACAAAGGCAAGACCATTGGATATGGTGTTATAAGGAGAGGAAACCTAACTATTGAGAAGGTTTCACTTGTCGATGGACTCAAGCACAACCTCCTTTCAATTTCTCAATTTTGCGACAAAGGAATGCTTTGCAACTTCACGTCATCAAATTGCTTTATCAAAGATAGCATTTCCGGCGTCACCCTACTCACAGGGATTCGTAAGAGTAATATTTACATTATTGATCTAAATTCGCATGTAGTATTACTAATCTCTCGTTTTGTAGCTAAGAATGTGAGCGAAAATAATTGGCTATGGCACAAGAGGTTGAGCCACTTGAACTTCAAGTATCTTGCAAAGATTGGTAGGGAAAACCTCGTTCGTGGTTTACCTAAAGTGGCTGACCACCATCCAGAGAAATGCAAGGTATGCCAGCTTGGGTAAGCAAACCGCGTCGTCTTTCACCAAAGAAGACCGCTCCATCAACTTCAAGATGCTTACAACCGCTTCACATTGATTTGTTTGGACCCGTAACCACCGCCAAAGATTGGAGGAAATAGATATACTTTAGTGGTGGTGGATGATTACTCAAGATATACGTGGGTTGAGATGATGATTTCCAAAGATGATTGTTATGAGATTCTCACCGCACTCTTTAGACGACTCCAAACTCAAAAAGAAGATGACATCGTTAGTGTTCGATCGTATAATGGAACAGAATTTAAGAACAATCGGTGTTGCTCAAGATTGTGATGACCATGGATTGATCACAATTTTTCCATCACTGTGTTCCACAACAAAATGGGGTTGTGGAAAGGAAGAATAGGACGTTGATTGAGGCCGGAAAGACAATGATATCCGAAGCGAAGCTACCTCGCATTTTTGGGCCGAAGCAATCAATACCGCATGCTTCACTCGTAACCGCTCCCTCATCAACAAAACCTATAATAAGACTCCCTATGAGCTTTGGCGAGGAAGAACCCCCAACATTGCATTCTTCAAGATCTTTGGTTGCAAATGTTTTGTCCTCTACAACGGAAGAGAAAATAGAGGTAAATTCGGAGCCAAGGCCGACGAAGGTATTTTTGTTGGGTATGCTAAACATTCTAAAGCTTTTCGTGTTTTCAATAAAACTAGTTTAAAAATAGTAGAGTCTCGTCCATGTTACTTTTGATGAGCATTCTCTCCTTGAGCCACATTTGGCTCCAAATGTTGCCGATGATTTTGTTGAGCATAATGAACCAGGTGAACCATCTCAAACCGCACCCGAACCTCAACCGCAAAATCCAAAGACCCTCAACCGAAATTCCCCAAAACCGCAATTTTGAAACCGCACCCGAAGATCCCTCTCCGTATGCAACCGCAAGTGGAAGATGAAGTTGAGGAATTCCCTATCCAAGCCTTATAGAACCTCTTCGTCAACTTACATTCCATGACTTCGCCGAAGGATCTAACGATGTTCCAATTGAAGATCTTCAAGAAACCTCACCCAACCGCACTTACCCCTGAGGTTCGTGAAGTCGCTAGCCACCCTCACAAATGTGATTGGTGATCTGTTTTCCGGTGTTCAAACAAGGAGATCAAATTATGACGAGCATACTTCACTTTATCTCAAGTTGAACCCAAGAAGATTGATGAAGCACTCCAAGATTCCAGCTTGGGTTGTTGCTATGCAAGAAGAACTCAACCAGCTTTGAAAGATGCAAGGTCTCGGACTTTGGTGCCTAGACCTCGTGATCAAGGAGTGATAGGAACTAAGTGGGTATTTAGGAATAAGATGGATGAGAATGGAAGCATCACTAGGAATAAAGCAAGGTTGGTTGCACAAGGATATAGGCAAGAAGAAGGAATTGATTATGATGAAACCTTTGCTCCAGCTTGCAAGATTGGAAGCTATCGTAATCTTCTTAGCCTACGCCTCTTTCAAGCATTTCAAGTTATATCAAATGGACGTAAAGAGTGCATTCCTCAACGGCGAACCGCAAGAGACCGTGTATGTTGCCCAACCACCCGGATTTGAAGACTCCAAATTTCCCAATCATGTCTACAAACCTTAAAGCTTTGTATGGACTTAAGCAAGCTCCAAGGGCATGGTATGAGACTCTTTCTAAATTTTTACTAGAAAAAGGATTTAAACGTGGTAAAATTGATACAACTCTTTTTATTGCCAAATATAATGAGCATACTTTACTTGTTCAAATTTATGTCGATGATATTATTTTTGGTTCTACTAATGAGTTACTTTGTAAGCGCTTTCGAGAAGCTAATGAAAAGCAAGTTTGAGATGAGCATGATGGGAGAATTAACATTCTTCCTCGGGCTTCAAATCAAGCAATGCGAAGAAGGTATTTTCCTCAACCAAGCCAAATACACCAAGGAGTTGATAAAGAAGTTTGATTAGAAAATGCTAAAGCATATGATACTCCTATGGCCACCGGCAATAAGCTAGATAAGGATCTCAAAGGTAAGAAAGTTGATCGACTTTATATCGAGGTATGATCGGCTCATTACTTTACTTAACCGCTAGTAGGCCCGATATCATGTTTAGTGTCTCGTGTATGTGCTCGCTATCAAGCGCATCCTAGAGAAGCACATCTAATTGCGCCAAGCGTATAATCCGCTATTTATCCGGAACCACTAACCTTGGACTTTGGTATTCCAAAGATTCGAACTTCGATCTTGTAGGTTATTCGGATGCGTATTATGCCTTGTACTATTGACAGAAAAGCACTAGTGGTACTTGTCATTTCCTCGGGAATAGACTAGTTGCTTGGGCCAAAGAAGAAGCAAGCTTCGCCAGTGTCAACCACGTAGGCCGAGTATATTGTCCGCCGGTAGTTGTTGTCCCAAATCCTTTCGATGAAGCAAAGAAGCTTGGTGGACTATGGAATCCATGAAGGGAATTGCCCCATCATGTGTGACAACACTTCAACAATTTCGCCTCCAACAACCCCGTCATGCATTCCAAGACCAAGCATATAGATATCAAGTATCATTTCCTCAAAGATCATGTGGAGAAGAGGAATATCCATTTAGAGTACGTGGGGACAGACAACCGCATTGCCGATATCCTCACAAAGGCTCTTGACTCCAAGAGATTTTCTTTCTCGCAGGAGAAATGGGTATGCTTGAACTTAAATAAAATTCCATACTTTTTATTAACTAACCTGTTTGTTGAGTTTATGATGAAACTCCTAAGGATTGAGACCGCCTGTGTTGAAACCGCCTATACCAAAACCGCAAGATATCCAACCGCCTGCATCCAACCGCTACTTCCAAACCGCTTGATGCACCTCGACCGCTTGATCAAAACCGCGTTTCAACTAAGAGTAAATTCTTTCTATTTATGTCTTATCCTTATTACTTTAAAAAAAAAAAAAAAAAAAAAAAAAAAACTATTCAAATTCCTTTATTTATTCATTTTTTATTTTTGACAAAAGGGTATTTTTGCAAATGTTTTCCCTCAAAAATTCAAAATTTTAGAGCATTTAATGCTAAGGGAACATGAGCATTTAAAGCCTTCATGTCAGGCGTCTTAGAGAGAGGTGCAGAAGGTGAAAGGGTGCAACAGCTGGTTTATTTTCAATCATTTCTTCAACCAACCGCTCGCCCCCTTCACTCCTATATAAACCTAAGTTGGTGAAATTCTATCTTTTTCGCCAACTCTCTCGCACACTCGTTTACCAACTCACTCTCTCTCTAAAACCTTTCAAAACCCTCATTTTCAAAACCTTTAACCTGTCAATGGCTTCTACTTCGAAACCTTCAACTTCAAAAAGGCTAAGAGCATCTACCACCGCTAGGGCTAAGAAACCCATCCCGGAAATGGTAACAACTTCTAAACCCTAACTCTTGATTTCTTCAAATCGCCATGGTTAATGCAAGAAACCTGTTCGTATGCTTCCTTCATAATTTTTGATGATTCTCGCTCATGTTTCTTGACCATTTTGATTGAAATTTGTTGGGTTTTGCTCGAAATCATGCCTAGATTTACATTTCATAGTTTATTTCATAATCAATGCATGATTTGGGTACTGATTTTATGATTTTCAGTTTATACTCTTCGAAAACCCACTTTCTTGTTCTTAGTGATTATGAATGATTCTGGGTAAAGGATGAATTTTTAATGATATATTGTTCATCTCCTTTCAAATGTGATCATTTTGACATGTTATTTGCTTATTTTGGTTAAGTTTTATGAATCTCTGTTCTTGGTGTTCTTGAATGTTCTTGGTGTTCTTCACAAAACCCATGAACTGTTCTTGAAAAATCACATGTTTTGGTTGCCTTGATTCTGAGAAAGTGTTTTTCCAACACTTAGAATATTTTCAACTTTTTCAGAAATTTTTGATTTCATTTTGGTTTGAAACCGCTCAATTGCAACCGCTTAGGAATTTTGTTTCAAACCGCTCCTCATTTTTAACCTTAACCGCATGTTCTAAAACCGCTTTTTCAAACACTTTGAAACCGCATGCTGGTCAAATTCCTTCCTTCTTTGATTTTGAGATTTTTACTAAGTATATAGGCTGGAAACCAAGAAATTCCTCTCTAATCACCGCCTTGCAAGGGATAAGTTTGGATTACAATGCCACGTACTTAAGTAATTTTGTTCTCAAGTCCTCATTATTTGTTAAGTATTCATGGTTTCACTTGGGGTTTGAAATTCTCAAACCGCACCATTGCTCAACCGCTTGGTGTTCAAACCGCATGTGAACTATGAATACACAAATGGATCTAACACTTGAAATTTCAAATTTGTAGGATCCAACTACTTTCCTTCCAGGTTGGGAAGTAAATGAGGAAGAGCTCAAATCTGATGCTCTAGGAAGGGAGTTGCTGAGGAAGCTCAGAGTCTCAGGCATCCTACCGCTCTTCACCAAGAAGCAGAACTTTATTGTACCATCTTTTGTGGATCAATTCTTTGCAACCGCTAAGAAGGATTCCAGAGTTCTTGAGCAAGGCCAGAGAGTCTCCTGCCTGACCGCTGTAGTTGAAGGGATGAAGCTCTCCATAGACTACATTGATATAAGAAGACTCTTCAGATTTACTGTTGGTGGAGCTCCCTTAGAGGTTGATCAGGTTATTCAAGACAATGCTGCTTTCCAAACCGCCAAAGTGGATACCTTATCCAAGAAGTACAAGAAGATCCCAAGAAAGAACTTTGGTGAACTAATGAACTTCATAGGTCATCTAGTGGGGAGATCTATTTGTGGAAAGACTGGGAACCACAACAATTTCACATCCCAACAATGGATGTACAGTGCTGCTATCTTTATGGAGATCAAGCCGCACCGGCCAAGGATCCTTTATTTTGAGATTAAGGATAGCATAGAGACCTATCGCCCAAGGTCAAAGGTGAAGATCGAGGTGGAGACCATTCTGCAGATCCTAACCGCTCCGTTGATGGACTATGAGCACTTGGATGAAATGGTCACCAAGAATCCAGATCTTATGGTGGACTCGCCGATGATTCCCTCGAGTGCTAGCATGCCACACTTTCGTGTATGCCAACGGTGATGCTTTGTACAAATCCTTGTATGATGCAGATACATATCCAAACAAAGAGCCCTATGAGCTCGTAGATCCTTCAACCGCTCCTCAAACCAAAGCACCCAAGCGGTCCAGAAGCCCCAAGCAAGAGCCGAACCGCCTCGTAAAAGGCCAAGACCGCTCCCGCAACCAAACCGCCTACAACCGATGATGGAGCAGGTACAAGCAAGAGAAAGAAGAAATCATCCAAGGAACTCCGAACCTAAAACCATGCATTTGGTGGATGAAGATGATGAAGAAGAGGAAGATCCAAGTATTCCCAACTTGGTGGCTAGAGCCAAGAAAGCCGTAGATGAGATGGCCGGGTTTGACCGTGGAAGAACAGATGAAGGTTCTCCAAGATAGGATTGCTAGATTGGCCAAGGAGCAAGCCGAGAAGTATCGTGCCAAGGGAAAATCAACCACCGAAGCCGGAACCGCCTCACCCTACGAACCGCCTCCGTAAAACCCAACCGCCTCCATCTCCTCAAACCTCTCCCGTCCAATCTCCAAACCAATCCCCACCCCAATCCCCGCCAACTCTCAATCCAAATCTCCATCCAAAGCCAAATCCATAACCCCTTCCCCAACAAAACCGCACAATCTCGTGGGGAGAAACCTAAGAGGAAGAAAATGGCCGCCAAGAAGAAACCCTTCAAGAAAACCAAGCCCGTCCAACCCTCACCCACTCCTTCAAATTCCCCTCCACAATCACCTCCTCAAAATTCCCCTTCACCTTCCCCGTAAAATCACTCTCACCCCTATCTTCTCAATCCCAATATAACTCACCCCAACATTCCCATTCCATGAACTCCCAACATTCAAACCAAACACCTACTCACTCGCCTACCAACAATGGCAAACCAAACCTTCGCCGGACATGCCACCTCTAAGTCGCTAGAGATGATCCAACCCCGACAATTCCCCTAACGAACCATTCCCTAACAAAACCGCTCCCCTACACCTAACCGCTCTAAATCCAACTCTCCTTCAAAATCCCCTCCTCCACAAAAATCACCCAACCACCAAAAGTCTCCTCCTCAAACAAATACTCAAACCAAAACCGCTCCCGAAACTACCCAAACACAACCACCTCCTATATTTCCAATCGCTTCTACCTCAACCGCACCTCCTTCTGACTATTCCCAAATCCTTCAACCCCTTTCCCTCATCCAAAGCCAACTCTTAATAAACCAAGGTCATGTCATTAAGCCGACCGCTTCCAATGACATCCTAACCGCTTCAAATGCTTCCTCCAAACCTCTCTCTCAAATCTCTCTCGAGTCAAACCTTGTTCTTCATGCCAAGGTAGAGTCTCAATCCCTGGAGATGGCAACCCTTAAATCAACATTGCTTGATGCCATTAAGGGGGAGAGATCTACAAAGAAACCTTCCATCCTCCTCAACCGCTCTCGATGATCAAACCGCGTCCCTTATCAAAACCGCGGTTGAAGAAGGATTGGTCAAAGCCTTAAGTGAAATTCAAGAGAAGGTCTCGCAATTCCATTGAGAAAGACCTTGGGGATCTCGACCTCAAAACTTGTTTCCACCTTAAACTCTGCACCGCAAATGGCACAGATTGTCCAAACCGCCTTGAATTCCCTCGTAGAAGATGTTCGAGCAAATTGATATATTCAAGGTGGACTCCAAGGTAAATCTGAATGTGTTGGAGATGCCTCAATGGCAAAGTTGAATGAGATTCGTGATGAATTTAACAACCGCCCTGACAACCCGAAGGCCGGATTCATTGCCAAGATTGAAGCCGAAATTCATGACCCGAAAACCTCTCGAGAGTTACCATTGATCTTGATCCAATGAAGGAAGCTATCCAAGAGCAAACCGCTGCCGTGCAGAGGAGATCCATACTATTTTCAATTCCCTTTATTCATCCCTCCACGTGCAAACCGGATACCATCGTAGACAACCTTTTGGAAAACACCAAAGCGGTTGGTGCCACCAATTCTACCTCTCGCTCATTCTCGTGAATGCCTTAAAGAAGCTTGAAGCTACTCTCACCGTAACCGCAGAGGAAGTAAGAAGACTAAGGAAAGCGTTTGCACCCGACCATTCTAGAGCCGGGCCCAGTGGAGCCGATCATGAAGTGAACAAGCCGCCCCAAGAAGAAACCGCTTTTCCTTGTATTTTTTTGGTAAGTTTGGACCGCACTTTCTTTGTATCTTCCTTTGTCCAACTTACTTCATTTTTGCTTTTTGTAATCTTGTAATTTCCTTTCATTCCCGTACTTGTAATCATCTTAGGAATTAATGGAAATTGCATCATGGTTCCAAAACTTTGTTCATATCAAACTGCTTGTTTGTAGAACAATGAAACCGCTTATGGTCTTAAACCTCATTCAAATATTTTTCAACTTAAAACTCACTCTTTTGAATTGATGTTTAAACATTCGCTTTAAACCGCACTTTGAACTTAAACTCATATTTTTTAAGTGCGAATGCATTTCTATACTCTTAAATTTGTAAGTTTTTAATCTTTCAAAAGTATAGAAATCTATAGCTTAAGCTAGTGTGTGCATTGACTTGGGACATGACTTACCATGTTAATTCTTATGGACATGTTTTTACCAAGTACAATGATTGCTTTTGCTGTAGTAGGTAATGGCATCAATCAAATAGGGGAGATTGTTGGGTATGCATATTTTAACCCTCCTATTTTGTATTAGATTTGATTGATACCATGACCTCCTATTTATTTTAAGGACTTTAGGACCCTATGTAATGAAGCTTAGACTTCAATTTTTTAGCCAAGTCCATTTTATAGAATAGGTTAAAATTTAGGCTTGAAGACCGGCTCAAGAATCATTGGATTTTAGGATTGCAGCTTCAAGGGTTCCCGAACCGCCTTTTCGTAACCGCTGCGTAACCGCCTTTTGCCTTGAGATTCCTCTCATCTCCTGAAACCGCTTGATCAATCAAGTGCAAACCGCACTTTTGGAAATCCTCTTCGGTGGAACCGCCTTTTGTCAAAACCGCTTGCCCCGTAACCGCCCCAATGATTGAATTCTTGAAGTGATCCTTCTATCCCTTGGAATCCACGTCGCAATATTAAATGTCAACCACCATATCTTGTCACGTGACCCAATGTCGAGCAGATCCGCAAAGATCTCATAAAGGTGACAAGATGTCCTAACCACCTTGATTGCAAATGAGGTCCGATCAGCCTTTACCGCACCAACAACTCTAAAGGACAAAAGTGGATATCAAATGGACCAATGGGAAAGCATCAAGTACCGTCCTTGAACAAACCGTGTCCAACGGCTATATTTGAGATGCTTGGGTATAAATACCCCCAATCTTCACCATTTGAAGATTGCTTGAAAATATTGAGAAATTGCCGTGATCATCGAAGTTGAAGCTCGCCGTAAATTCTTAGTCTTTTGAATCTTCATCTTCATACTTCAAGAAATATTCGAACCCCAAATCAAGCCTTAACACATTCAAGAATCATTGAGCTCTATATCTCACAGATTTAAAGAGCCTTGATCTTGTTTCTCACACACACACCTCTCTTGTCTAAACACATAGTTTATTCATTTGAGATACACTGGTTATAGTTTTGGATTTGTTCTTCATAGTAAAGATTTTATTGTACTTTGTAATCTCTCAAATACTTGATATAAAATCTCTCTTAGAAATCCAAGACTAACCATCTTGGTAGTGGACGTAGATCGTTTATCGATTGAACCACTCCAAATATTGTGTTCTTACTTTCTGCATTTATATTTCTTGTGCTTACTGATTATCTTCCTTTTCTCTGTTTGATCTTATATAGTTATCCTTTATTGTGAAATTGTGTTTGGAGTTAACATAGTCAAACTACCCTTTCGCTTTACAACCGCCGTAAAATTGCACTAAAACCGCCTTGCAAAACCGCCTTCTCAAAACCGCATTTTATTAAGTATATTCCGCTGTGCATTTTACAACTCTACTTGCAGTTTCTTATACACTGCAAGAGGTTTTGTAAGCGTAGAGGTTTAGTTTTAAATTGAGGGCGAAAAATTTTATACAGCTATTCACCCCCCCTCTAGCTGTATTTTCACCCTTGTTGCCACCTTTGGGACCAACACAAGGTACCCTTCAATTTCTCTCATTTTAGGTTTATTTTTAAGCTTTCCCCATTATTACGCCATGTCTAGTAGCTTTGGCTTCGAGCTAGGTGTTAGGTATGGGTACAACTCCATAAACCTAAGGATTTATAAGAGGCTAGAGGGTACATGGAGGGAATTGACCAGAGATGATTGCATTACCATTCTAGATAGTTGGAGCTTATTCTATGGCAAGGTAGGGTTCCCAGCGGGTGAGAGTATGGGGGATTTGGAGGCAGATGATCCACATATTATTTGTTTGTGCCTTTTCAATAAACTGATAGACCACCTCATAACTTTTTACATCAAGTCCAACAAACCTCCCTTTCCTAGAGAGAGATTAGCATTCCCAGGGGAATCTAGGTCTCTCTTAGTTAGTTCGGAACATACTTCAACTAGGTCCGATTCCCCTGTTTCTGTGTCTTCTGTAGATATGGCAGCTCATCAAACTTCCGCTTCTACCTCATCGAGCTCCTCCTCAAGAAACATCATGGACAAATTTTGCTCGACCGTGATTCCAGGTCGCAATGAGAGGGTTATGTGGTCCCCAATCCGGTCATAGGGAGGAAGAACTCTTAATCTCGTATCAACATCCTTCATGACTTCTTTGAGGTCCCCAAAAGAGAACTTCCATATAACCCATTATACCGAAAGGCAAAGGAAGACCCAGTCTTGGATGCACTGGGGTTTGAGCAGAACCCATGTGGCCTTTTACTATGTTCAGTTCGAGGCCGACCTACGCCTTCCTTTAGATCCCTTCATCTGTGAGTTCTTGGAGTCTATGGCCGCTATTCCCATGCAGTTGGATGCAATACCGTGAGGGTGTTGGTTTGCTTTGCCATGGTCTGTAGGTTCGTGGGATACGAGCCTTGCATGCATGTCTCTAGGAGGTTTTTCAAAATAGTGCATAATGACAAGACCTTCGGGATAAGTACGCTGGCCAAAGCTAAGGCCCCTGATCTATTCACCAACTTGCCCGACAAAGTTTCAAGGTGGAATAGCCACATGATTCTTGTGGAGAGTAGGAAAGGATGGGAGTTCCCCTTGCCTGAGGCTGATACACCTCCCATGAATGAGGAGGATTACTGGGTCCCAGAGTGGAGCTGGGAGCTCACTCGTAGGTTGACGTCGTTGGCTCGGAGGAGCACCATAAGTTGGGCAGCCCTTGGGTCGGACAAAGATTTCTTCATCTAGGCAGGGATGATGCTGGGAGGAGATAGGGAGGTAGCTCCCATAGTGCCAATAATTAGGAGCCTTAGATTCCCAGATTGGGTAATTCATGAGAGGGAGAGGTTTGAATCCCAATGCCACTATTGCAAAAAGAAGTCGGGCCACTGCAGAGGCCTATCCCACTATGTCGATTAAGTACTTCTACATTTCTCAATAATTTTTTTGTCATTTTACTTGTATAATCCTTTGCTAACTGTTTTTCTTTGAACGTGCAGTCTTTACTCCCGAGCAAGAAGCAAACATGAATCGCATTGTCGATCTCGGAGATAGAAGGATAAAAAAGAAGGCACATGAGGCTGCCAATGCTAGAGCCGGCCGGGAGAAAGAGGCTGATGACAGGAATGCTTTGCTCCCACGAGCAGGAGTGGGATGGTCCCCATTGATGGGTCTTGGCCAGTGGAGCCCTTCGAGCAAGCTCCCCAAATGCAAGTCATTGGGGGTGAGGGTGAGGTCTATATGTCGATCGAGCTTGAGTCGGGTTCAGAGCCCAGACAAGGATCAGCTGGGGTAGACCTCCACAATATTGTGGGCTTGGAGCTCGGAGATGACGAGCAAGAAGATGCAGATGATGACCTTCCCCTTAATCGGATGAGAAAAAGGTCCCGTGTCGACCTGAGACTGGAAGAAGCTGGAACTTCATGAGCAGCGGGCTCCACTTTGAGCCATCATCCACCTCAAGTTCCCTCCTTTAAAAGTACCGAGGAAGTGCAAGCCTTGGTGGAGAGGCTGAGTAATGTCCCCCCCACACTGGGGTTAATAGCTTATGCCGCCAGTATTCCAACCTGGGATTGGGGAAAATAATTGTGAGTAGGGCAGCGGACAGAGACCTGCTGGCCCAGTTTGTAGAGGAGGGGCTCACTCCGGAGGAATACCATGATAGGTCCGGCCTCCTGGCCTCCGAGGTAACACTTGCATTTTTCATAATTTTTCCTTTTCTGTTTGGTCGTCGTGTTTTTGATAGCTGTTATACTGATCATCTACCTTTATCCATGCAGTCTCTTTCTTTGACAGAGCAGGCTAGATGCAGATGGAGAGCTACAATTGAGAAGGAGCAGATAGCCTCCACTAAATACTCGAGGAAGGCAAGGGAGGCTGTCAAGCTGAGGGAGAAGCTGGTGGACTCTGACTCCCAATGTTGAGCTATCCAGGCCACCCACTTCAACACTGAGAAGGAGAGGGTTGAGGCCTTAGCTGATCTGAAGGTGGCAAGGGAGTGACTAGCTCCTCTTCAAGCTCAGGTGGAATCTCTGGCTCCTGCTAAGGCTGCTTTGGAGGAAGAGGTGGCATTGGCCCGCCAGGAGAAGGCCAAAGCTGAAGGTCAGGTTGAGTAATTATCGGGCATGGTCCAAGATCGGACAAGGAGAATGGAGAAAATGATAAACGACCATCATGCAGCTTGGCTCCGGTGGGAAGAAGAGGCCCAAGCAAGGGAGAGGGCGGCCGTCGAGCTGTTTAAAAACAACAATGAGTGCTACAATATTATAGTGTCCCTAGCTAGGGACTTCTATGATGTTGGACACCAACATATGGCTCGACGAGCCTTGGTAGATCCAACTGTTGAGCTACCTGTTGAGAAATTGGCCGAATGGGCCCATGCTGAAAGGTATGATGAGGTAGCTCAGGCTGGTCACTCCCTGGTTCCCTTCAACGATAACGACCTGGCCGTTATTGCTCAACAAGATGTTGAAGATGGGTTAGAGCCCTGGGTCTCCCCTCCCATCGAGTAAACAAATTTCAACATTATACTCCAAGATCTTGAGGAGGCTGATGAAGCTGAGGAGGAGGATAAAGTCACCCACGACCATGTCTTTGAGGAGGTTGAGCAGAGAGAGCAGCAACAGGAGCTTGAGCAGCCCAATGTTGATCAAGAAGATTAATCTTTTATTCTTAATTTAGTTTTGTAATGAACAAGTTTCAAACTCTTTATTTATTTGTTTTTAGTCGTCAATGCCTGGGCCCGGTTTGGGAGGCATTTTAACTTATAACATCAGTACTTTGAATTTGTGCATGTTTTGGCCCGCTTTTGGGGGACTTGCTATTTTAATACTAGTTGACTTTTGAATCATTTTACTTTGATCCATGTTTCTATCTTTTTTTGTCGAACTAGATTAAGTAAGAGATCGGCCAAAGTCTTAGTCAGTCCAGTTGGCTATAACGAAGCTGACTAAGGTTTTAGTCGATCTTGCTTGAGAACGAGGCTGACTCAAGATTTCAGTCTAACCTGTTTAAAAATGAGGTTGACTTAATGCTTTGATAGATCCTGTTTAGGGAACGAGACTGACATAAGTATTCAATCGAACCTGTTTTAAGAACGAGGTTGACTTAGAACTTTAGTCGAGTCTGTTTAAGGAACGAGACTGACCTAATTCTTTAGTCGAACCTGTTTAAGAACGATGTTGACTTAGGACTTTTGTCGATTCTGTTTAAGGAACGAGACTGACCTAAGTCTTCAGTCGAAACTGTTTTAAAACGAGGTTGACTTAGGACTTTAGTCGAGTCTGTTTAAGGAACGAGACTGACCTAAGTATTCAGTCAAACCTGTTTAAAATTGAGGTTGACTTATGACTTTAGTCGAGTCTGTTTAATATCTCGAGATCGACTAGGAGTCGGACCTGAATTGACCATTCTAAGCTGAGCAATCATCCATTTTGTTAGGCCCAATTGGTAGGAAAACAAGCTAGAGGGGGGGGGGTGAATAGCCTTTTTATGTAATTTCTTTAAAACTTCTTTTCAAAACCTTTTGGAAATTGTCCAAGTAACTTATCACTTAGCTAACTGTAAGTACCCAAATCTGGCTCATGCCTTCCGGTTAAGTTTCTCGGCAATTCCGGCAAGTTTCCCGGCAATTCCCCAGACTTTCCTAGAGTTCCGGAGCAATTCCGAAAATGTTCCAAACCTTTTAAGGGCTGAAGGGACTGCTTGGAATAAAAGAAACACGTTTTTCTTTTATGCAAAATTCCCTTCTAGAAGACTGCCACCTTGCATGTTTCTAGAAGGAACTGGATGGGGCTTGTTATGTCGTGCGACATAACTTGCCAAGAAGACTTCTAGAAGCTTGCCACCTTGCATGTTTCTAGAAGGAAAACGGTTATGGCTTGTTATGTCGTGCGACATACTAAGCCCATGCATGCAGCCTATAAATAGAGGCCTTCACCTCTCATTTTAGGCACCCCTCCTTCACTCCTCAGTGCCCCTCTATAGAGAATACGCCCAGTAGCCTAGTCTCTCCTCACATATCCCCCAAAACACACACTAATCCTCCCAAATCACCCACCATACAACCAATCTCACACACACTTCTCACTCACATCAAGAACCAAAGGTTCTCATTGAACCAAGGCTTGATCTCAGTCCCCGGAGGTTGCTGTTGAAGGCTCCTATATCTAACTTGATATAGGAAGTCGTGGTCTTCAAGGGTAACGATTTTCTACCCTTTTCCTTTCCCTATCTTCATTATGCATGAGATCTATATGCTAAATGGGTTAATAATGATATGTCCTGATTAAAGTTGCATGCTTTAGTATCATATTGCCTAGATCCACATCTGATTGCATACCATTTCATGTAAAAGCCCCGGCTTGGCATTGTTTTTTGCATGAACACTCGAGATGAGTGTGGATCCCTCATATCCACACCCTCTTGAAGTGTTCATTATTGGAATACTTACTCTCTGAGATCTATTTGTGAAGTAACTTGGCTATATTAATGCCTTGTTACCTCTGTAGATCCCAGCTGTTGAAGACTCTGCAAGTGGCTAAGTATGTCACGCGACATAGGCAACCTATGTCACGCGACATAGGCAACTTATGTCACGCGATAACATAGGCCAGTTTGCAGAATCTTCATCTGTTCAGTTTGTAATCTGATGTTAACCCCCATCATGCTATAATCTGATGTCTATTTGCAATTTAGATAGTATCTATGTACATAAAAATGTCATCTTTTCATTAAAATGCCATTTTTTACATAAAGTTGCATCCTTTGCACTAAAAATCATTTCTTTGCATAAAAATTCCATCCTTTGCACTCAAAATCTCTTTTCACATTAAAGATGCATCCTTTGCACCCAAAATCTCATTTTCATACATAAAATGCATCCTTTGCTTTCAAAAATGAAGTCTTTATGCATCCTTTGCATATTAAATACTATTTTCCAACATGAAAATGTATCATTTGCACAAAAATCATTTCTTTATATAAAAATGCATCCTTTGCAAATTAAAAGCATCCTTTGCAACCCAAAATGTCATATTTCCCTAAAAATGTCATTTTTACATGCATTCCCCCATGTCCCCATTAGCAACCTTCGAAAAGGACCGGTGTAAAGATCCTATCTTTACATCGTTTCTTCCATTAAAGGTGCTATAATCTCTTTAGAAAAGGATAAACCTTGAACCTATATCTCCAATTATCACTTAAGACGAGCATGAAGCATCTATATAAGCTCAATCGTCTTAAGGTGTAGGATTGATGGGCTAAGGTCACTCTTTTCCTAAAGAACCTCATTTTGGACTATAAAAGAGAGTCTTTCTCTCGATCACGCATATCCCGAGGTTAAAAAAGCGATGATCACAAGTCCAAGATGAGGACGGGATCAAAATCCCGAATACATAAAATCCAAGAAATCCCGAGCGACAACCAATAAATGGTTTGTACGTCCGGAAGACAACTTGGGACATTCCCTCCCCTTTTATTCAAACACATGCACACAAAGAAAGCACGCAAGCAAGCACGATAAACGGAATCTAGGGAGACTTGCTACGGCAAGGCACCTTGGGTGAACGACGATCCGTTCTTCCCAAGTGGTAACTTAACCTCCGAACCCATAAAAACCTTTTTTTTCAAAGTTTTGAGAAAATCAAAATGGCGTGGCGACTTCGTTTTTCAAATTAAACCGGATGTCTTCAAACTCGCGTGAATCCACAAAATTTGGGCACACATTCACAGTTTGGCGACTCCGCTGGGGAAATCCCAAAGGAGAAAAGCTTTCATTTTTAAAATAAACGATACTCGGTATATAGGTGAAAACCACTAACCTTCCTGTATCGCTCCCTAACCCGGGGCTTGGGATAAACGGTGGTTTAACAATCCCACGTACCGGTATCCCTTTTCGAGAAAAAATAAAAATAAAAGAAAGCTTTTCCCTTTGAGCGGGTTAGACTCCCATCGCGGTTTCCATTAATCATGCTTGCTTTCTTTGCCTTGCATTGCATCATTTGCATCTTGGGATTTGTGCATACTTTGAACAGGAAACAACCTGAAATAGCAAAGGAGTGGAACCTGGAAAATTGATCCATGCAGTCGTACGGCTCAATCCTCCTTGGATTCTGACCGGGCGACCTCAGTGGCAATTCCACCAGGAAAAATTGAGGTTAATCTGGCAGTCCTGGCAGCTTGGGGCTACTCAGTTCCAAGACTGACTGGGGCTCCCAGAAAATTTATGTGCCTTTATCTGTTGCATTTTCCCCCGTCCCGAAAATCATTCCTTTAAAACACATTTATGAAAATCTCTGTTTTAACTCAAAAAGGAACATTTTTAGGAGGCCGCACACTACGCGCACCTTATATATCCTGTACACTTTGCACGCACGTCCCTTTAAACCCGGGATGGTTTTTCAGCTGCAGTCACGGACAGCCTTACGATGCTCCCGGGCGCGCACGGAATCATCCCAAACTCCCCATGGCAGCCAGTGTCGACCAATGCACAGTCCGTGTCACACGTTTCAAAAAACCGTGACTTTTGGTTGGTTTTTGGTCTAGTCCGTGTCATATAGCCCAGTTGCATATCCCCGTAAAAGGTCAAGCCTTAGTTCATAACGGAAGTCAAGATCTTTCGCTCAAGCGAAACTCTGCCGAAATTCCGACAAGAAAAAATCGGTAGAATCTTGACTCCGACATTGACTTTGACCTTGACCCGCACGGAATGCGTAAGAGTCGAGCCAAGTCCTTGCCAAAAATCCAAAAGATCTTTCGCTCAAGCGAAACTCTGCCAAAATTCCGACAAGGAAAAACTGGCAAGATCTTGGCCCGGCATTGACTTCGATTTTGACTCACGCACGGCGTATGCAACGAAGTTCAATGTGACACTGTGTCATCCGGATTTTACCGCCCGACCCATGCCTATTATCTTCTCGGATATTACCGAAAAGTCAAAACGTCAATCGTGCAAGCGAAATTCTGCCGAAATTCTATCAAGACTGAAAGACGAGACTTTCCCGGTATTGCCTTGACTATAATTCGCATCGCTCGCGCGTTAAAAGTTCCTATGACCCGCTAGACCCATTAGGAGCGTTCTTCTCTCTTGGTCGGTGGGATCCGCGTGCCCTATAGGACCCTCGCCCGGGGCTGTCCACCCTGGGAGGTTGAAATACAGGTGGAATACGAGGGGCTTATAGACGTAGTGACGGAACCCACTGATCCAGGATCTAGAGTAGTTGCGAAAAAGAAGGGCAAACCCCCTTTTCCAACCAAATAGAAATAAATAAAAGACATTGTTTTAAGTAAACTTGAACAATTAACGGAATCATAATTGCATTTTCCTATCTCTGATATCCCTAATCGAGACCTCCTCGGTCCGATTTCCGATTTTCCTATCTCTGATATCCCTAATCGAGACCTCCTCGGTCCGATTTCCGATTTTTCTATCTCGACCTTTCATGGTCAAATCCCTAATCGAGACCTCCTCGGTCCGATTTCCGATTTTCCTATCTCTGATATCCCTAATCGAGACCTCCTCGGTCCGATTTCCGATTTTCCTATCTCTGATCGAGACCTCCTCGGTCCGATTTCCGATTTTTCCTATCTCGACCTTTCATGGTCAAATCCCTAAGCGAGACCTCCTCGGTCCGATCTCCGATCTTCCCATCTCGACCTTTCGCGGTCAAATCCCTAGTCGAGACCTCCTCGGTCTGATCCCCAATTTTCAATCTTGACCTTTCAAGGTCTCATCTTTTCCGATCAATTAGGATTAGGAGAAAATGTGTTTCGAGCAAAAAGTTAAGCAAAATAAATACATGCTACTTGAGCCTTCAGCCTAAACACTTACCTTCAAGTCTAAACCTTACCTATCCCCGATGTCTAAACCTTGCCTATCCCTTTCCCGCAGCGAGAAAGAAGTGTGCGAGAATACCGGGTCAGCGGCTTTTCAGTGCATAAAACCTTAGGTTCAGACAGTTCGGCAGAATCGTCAGTTTTGTCAGCTCAAAGAGTCAGAATGGCAGATTTGACCGAAAACAGTGAAGGTACAGGAAATCAGATGATTAGGAAGGAAGAGTTAATCCTGGCCTTGGAAAATGCCCATAAGGTTCATGAGGAACAGCAAGCCATGCTTATCGATGCACTCCGTCGTCATGGAATTCAGGTAACAGTTGAGTCGAACGGTTCTCTGGTAGTGGTCGAAGATGAGACTTCGGAGACAGTGATTTCAGTCCCTTCATCCTATAACCAGGACCTTCCATCCTACAGCCAATACCTTCCCCCATCCACATATGATCCCTTGCCACGGACCACTCCTCCTCAGTCCTTTCCAACATCCCAGCTCATCAGGGCTCCATCGCCCTCAGCTCCTCAGAACGGATTGAGCTTCACCCCGCCTGTCTCTCAGTTCCAGCAATACCTGCCAGTCTATACTCCAGCTTCACATAATCAGTTCGAGCTATGTGGCTATGTTCTGAAGCCACTATACCCACCTGAATGCAAGTTGCCAAAGGATGATTCAAGTTTTCAGCTGTCACCTACCGGACTTAATGAATCCAGCCGTCAGTTTCACCTGTTTGCTACTGTGGTTCCCTCTGCTGATAAAAGTCCTGTTACGAGCTCCGGTAACCCCCATGTGGCAATATTGATGGAGCAAGTGAAACAAATGCAGGAGAAGCTTGACCTCATGACGAGTATCAATACTCCCTTAACCCAAGATGTCGAACCAGGCAAGGAATTGATTCCACCAAGTATAACCCAATGCCACCAGTACCAAGCAGCAACCGTACCTGGCTCAGCACCAGTCCCTCACAAAGGAAAGAGTGTCGCAGCTTCCTTCAGCCAAATCCAACAATGGAACCAATTGGACAATGGAAATCCGAGTCTTGAGAACAACAATGTCTCCCGAAAACTCCGCTCCCTTCATTATGACAACATGGAGATGCCTTTAAGCAAGATGCTGGAAAAGCTGATGAAAGAAAAGCTGATAAAGCCACTGGAGAATTGGAAGCCCAAGAACCCCAATGTTCAGGTGGATGAGTCTAAGCATTGTCTTTTCCATCAATACCCAGGGCACGACACTGATGATTGCTGCTATTTGAGGCATGAGATCCAGAAGTTGATAGAAGATGGGAAGCTCGAGAACCTCCATGGGCCAAAAACAGAAAGTTATGGTAAGAGGCCGATTCAGGAGGTGCAAGGTCAGAAACGTCAGCATGATGTTGGGATGCCCATGAGCAAAGTTTTTGACGATTTGGTGAAACGAGGCCTTCTCACACCTCTCGAGAATTATAAGCCGAGAAACCCACGTAAAGTTGACAGGACCAAGTTCTGTGAGTACCACAAGCATTATGGTCACGTGACAGACAAGTGCTTGGATCTGAAGAAAGAAATTCAATGGCTGATCTACGAAGGAAAGCTCAAGCTCCCTGGCAGTCCAACCAGCGAAGAGTAGCTAGTCTAGGGATTACCTATCCTTGAGTAAGAAAAAAAAATATAGTCTCTCAGTCAACTTTCGTAGGTTCTAGTGTTTTTCTCTTTCAATCAAGTCCTCCACGGACATTGTAATTAATCTTCAATTTTCTATAAAAAAGTCTTCTTCTTTTCTTGCTAGACTTAAGACATTATTTGCACACCTACATTACATTTAATGAAATGGTTTTATTTTATATGATCATTTACATTGCTCAACAAATAATCTCTCGAAATAATTTAACGTTCTGATTAATCAGTGTGAGAAAGTCAACTAATGCCTTCCCCATACACTTTCCTTACCTCACAAAAGCCTTCATCAAGCCATACACTTCCCAAACCATGTCCTCACCATCACCTTGACCAAGTCAACGACGGCGGCATTGTCAAGGGACAACAAGAGGCCACTCAGCTTCGAAAGATTGACCCCATGTCAACAACAACATAGGAGCTTGACTTAGACCTCAAGGGTATCAAGAATGTTCAAGCAGGGGCTCGCCTTGGCCCTCAGGTGCTTCAGAAAATAAAAAAAAAATAGAGAAAAAAATGTGTAGTGCAAAAAGAGTAATACCCAGCTAGGCTGAAAAATCCCAAAAAAGGGAAGTCTAGGCAAAAAACAGGGTTGCACATAAAAGAAAAAAAAAGAAAAAAATCTTAGTGCAAAAAGAGTAATGCCCAGCTAGGCTGAAAATCCCAAAAAAAGGGGCAGTCTAGGCAAAAAACAGGGTTGCACATAAAAAAAATGAGGCCAAGGACCCAGCACCGCCCATCAAAAGCTTGACAGACAGGCAAAATCAAAGCTCAGAGAATGAAAGTTGTCGATAACAATGGGGCGGTCGAAGCAAAGCCAGAAGCATTTCATAAGCCTGTAGGCACGTGCAAATCTTTTCTTCCCCAATGAGAGAGGAAGCAATCATAAGCAGTCATCCAAGAATGACTTGGTCAAGGAATCATCCCGAGGCCCACGCCTCATCATCCAATCTTCTCATCCGAGCCTTTTCACTAAAGGAACCACAAATCCCATTTCCCAAAGCCTGAAACAGTCCGGCCGAAGCCGAACTACGGCGACCTGAGCTCCTCACAATGAGGGGAACGTAGGCAACCAGCAATGGTCCGGTCATAAGCATATTCAAATCCCAGAGAATTCGGTCTCATCAAATGACCTTTCTCATAAACACATCCAAATTCCCGAAAACCCGGTCTCATCAAATGACCTCTCCCATAGACACAGTCAGATCCCAGAAAACCCGGTCTCATCAATGACCTCCCTATACACAAAGCTTTCTTTCACACCCAGCCAACCTTGATCCGCGACATCAGTTGACTTTGTCCTCATGATTAATCAAAATGTTTGTTCATATCGAAATTAGTGGTTGAATAACCCGAACATTAATAAAGGGTTTTAAGCAATCTTGTGATCATTGTAAATAAAACAAGTTTTCAGATGTCTTGACAAGTCTTCTCTTTCTACATCTTAGGAAAAATAGTGCTAAACACTGATTTTCTGTCAACAGGGGCTTCCATACACTTTTACAAACCTTTCTACGCTTATACTCTCTCAAAAGAGTCAAACCCAAAGCGAGTTCTTGTGCCTACGTCGAATAAGGCCATCGAAATAACACAAAATCGGGATTTATTCCCACCTTTCGAAAAATATGCCCCTGCATGTATAAATTTCTGAGAATCTTTTCTTTCACATCTTCTCAAGGTTAACTGATTGACTAAAGAAAAAAAAAAGAGAAGGATAGGCTTTCCCTCTTCTGCTACGATTCGCATTAAGGCTGCCTTGAAACTCTTCAAGGTTGGGACTTTGTCAAAGCATTCCTTTAAACTGGGGCTTCTTTAGCCATTTTTGGGGTTCGCATCGGGTTCTTCACTAGGTCCCTAGACGGATTCAGTTTTGTTCAGATCAACCTCAGGATCACTTCCGCAGTACCAATCATATTGGGATTTTTGCTAGGTCATCAGATTGGGGCTTCACTAAGTCACTTCTTCAAAACCTAAGACTTCGCCTACTCAGTTCATCCAACTGGGGCTTTGCCAGTGAAAGGATCTTTCATGGGGATTTGCAGAAAGTTTTTCCTCAGACCGGGGCTTCGATAAGTTGCATCCACCCCTCGAAGAAAGGTTTGGTCACTTCGACATCTGCTTTAGTCTTTGGTGGTAAAAGCCTGTCAGCATCAGCTTCAAATGCTAGAGTGTAAGAAAGGAACATTCATCGAGACCCGAGGTTTAAATCCAGTCTCAGCCCAAGAGGAAATTCTAGTCCACATTGATAACATCTCAGTAACCACAGCAGCAGCTCATTCCGCACCCAAGGGATACGACCCCACCTGCTTGAAACCCGTCTTAAACAATTTCCAAACACATTCCATATGTACATCCAGACCCAGTCCCTACCATGTTTCCAAGAAAAAAAATCACCCCTAGGCTCAAGTAACGTGCCGATTGCTAATGATAACATTTTCTCCCAAAAGCGCCTCCGTTACTTCCGTTATAACGAGATAACGCCAGGTGACAGTTTCCTAATTGTCAAAAATCCAACTTTAGCTACCTCTATCACAGATTGAGAAGTATGCTCAAGTTTTCCAAATATAGCCGCCTATCTACTCGATAGTGACGTAAGCTTTAGCTTCCTCAGGTGACAACCTCCATTAATTGTCAAAACCTCAAGAATCGTAGACATCGTTCCTAACTATCTAGTGATGCTTGAACTACGACCAAGGCTTGATTCCTCCGGGATACGTAGGTAGCCTTTCATAAAGGTTCAGCCATCCGACCACATTGGTCACCTTTTTCTTTCCCCATTCCTTAATTGTGCGTAAGCTTTTCGCAAAGGTATAGCCATCCGACCGCTATGGTCACCCCTCTTCCTTCGTCATTCCTCCGTGGTAAGATAGCTTTTCATAAAAGTATAACTATCTGACCATATTGGTCACCCCTTTTATTTGGCACATTCCTAGTAGGGTTGGCCGTTTGACCTCCTAGGTCACCTCGTTTCCATCCTTATAGGAAGGGACCGACATCTCCTTGCCATTGCCCTGGTAGGATCAGGCATGTGATCCCTTTGGTCACCCAATTCCAACCTATGTTGGCAATTCCAGTCCAATTCCAAAGGCAATGAAAAATGCAGTTTAGGCTACTTATGTCACGCGACAAAACTGGCCACATGGCTTATTAGGTCGCGCGACATACCAAGCCAGCATCAGATAGCAGCAGCCTGCTGTATGCTGCATTCCCCAGGGCACTCCCCGACTTGTCAAAAGCTGCAAATACCACCCATCCACTTCTCGAATGCATAGGGGAGGGTTCATTTACCCCGTGTACACCCATGCATTCATCCACCTGGTACATATACAAGCCAGAAATCCATTCAATCCAGAAATCCATTCAAGTCATCCAATTCAAGCTAGTTACCATACCACCATTTCATAAATGCGTGCAACAAAAGGGATAACAATGTACATACAAAATAGACCAAGTCTAAAAGGTGTGCATAGCAAGAATAACATGATATGTTTTCCCAAAAAGGGTACAATAACCAAAAAAGTCATAATAATCTAGGGGGGAAGGGGGCTACTCTGAATCATCCTCTCCATCATCTTCTCCATCATCCTCTCTATCATCTTCATCCTCATCATCGTCCTCAGCCTCCTCAGGCTCGTCATCCGGATCGTCAGAAGGTGCCTCGTAGGCTACGGTCCCCATGCGATAATAGTCATCAAGCTCAGTGATGACAACAGAATCAAGCTCGTAGTCTGTGGCTGTCTCAGCCCCACCATCCTCATCATCATCATCATCATCAATCTCAACTGGTCCGTGAAGAGGCACATTTGGATTCTTTGTCCGAGGCGTCGGTCCACTAATACCCCCGCTGGTGACCACGTCATCAGAGCGGCTCCTCTTCTTTCTCGGGCGGCCGGGTGGAGAGATATCGATCGAACCCCGTGAGCGGCACCGATTCTTCCAAAAGCTCATGCCCTTCTCGGGAGCTTGCCAATCATGCTCACGGCGCCGCATAAGCCCCGGTCAAATGCCCGTAAGCCCGGGCCGACACTGCTACAAGCAGACATAATAAGTGTCAAAATGCAGTTATTGATAACAAAAAGAGATGCAAGCAATCCAAAAGACGCAAAGAGCGGTACTTACAAATCTAGAACCTCGCGGGAGCACCAGATGAGGATGAGTCTGTGACATATCAATAGGAGCTCGCCGCATACGACCACCACCCTGATAATCGATGAAAGTCAGAGGCAAAGGAGGTCTAGCCACGTATCCAGTCGAGGGTCCCGCACCCTGAGCACCATAGCCAACTCGATGCGCTGGGACTGAAGATGCCTAGCCACATACAATGTGTAATCCCCATCCCGTGTAAAGAGATGTGCCACCACGCCTACGATCAAAGCATCTACATTCGCCAACTAGCGAGGCAGCCACATCCTAGCTGGAGGATCATCAGGGATCCGAGCATGCCTATTGGGCCCATGCTGTCTGTACACTCTCTCTCCTAAATATAGGGCATCTCCGGACAAACCCACCAGCAGCTTGCGACACTCTGTCAAGTGCGCAGCATGATCCAAGTCCAGATCGTCATAACGGCCAGTCCAAGGGAACAAACTCAACCTCTGGGGAGTCCCTCTCAAGCATGTCAGCGTATCATGATACGAGGCCGTAATCCTGCACCTCGAACCCTCCGGTGTCCTGGTCTGTCTCCTGGCATTCTTCGTTCACCGTCTGAGAGCAGGAAAAGTGGTGGCAGGAAACTCATCCCGGATCTGCCATGCATAACAGCCAAAATACTCGAAGGCCCAAGCCTGAAAAGAAGAAGAAGAAGTCAAAAACAGAAAAAAGCGATAGAGTGAAATGTGCAAAAGTAAAGAAGTCAAGATACCTCGAAAGCCAAATGACAGCAGGTGAAATACTTCGCTTTCCCTCTGCTGACGTCATCTAGAGCCAAGTACATCTCGGCTAAACCTGCCTCACCCCAGGATAGATTCCCCACAACATCCCAAGCTCTCAGAAGCTCCAGTAGTGAAATCGTGGCGGAGATGCGCCGTTGATAAACAAAGCATGTCGAAAACCCACCCATATGAAGGCTCTCGCCAATCTCTCGGCTCTCAGCCGGCTCTCAACAGGATCATCAACCACAAGGTAGTCCCTACTCTGCTCTCCAATCAAGCCATGTAGCTCACCCAACTCATATCCATTCCCCTTCTTGATCTGGGGAACGAAACCAAGCAAACTCATAAAATCGGCATCAGCAATAGGCTGGGGCTCAACTCCCTGTGCAGGCTCATCTATGTAGAGCGGCTCAGCTGTAAAGGGCAATCCCGTGATGACCGCGAAATCATATGGTGTGACTGTCATCTCACCCCAGGAAAAATGAAATGAGTGAGTGGTCTCCCACCAAAACTCTCTAAATGCCCTCACCAAATCCACACTCCTCTGAGTGTCTCCAATGGCCTTCGCCATCTCAAAGAATCGCCCCAGCCCGACGGCGTAAACCATGCCCTTAGGCGAATGTACCTGCTCCTGGCTACCCGGCAAGCTCTGCCATAGCCTACCAATCACCTCCGGGGAACCACGGGTGTGCAATCCCTGCAAGTAAACATGGCACAAGTATGAATATTTCGTGTTATTTCTTGAAATCATCTCAAATGAAAATAGGTCAAAACCTATCAATGTAGAGCATGCATTTTAGCATCACATTTTCCTAGTTCAATCCATGTTCACATGCCAATTCATGTCAATTCATAGCACAGTCTGGAAAAATCAAATCAATTTCACCCAAATCAAAAATTTTCAAAAAACCTAGGTCACGTACCACATCTTTCTTCCCAACATCTGAGGTATGCTCATCGAGCTGCGGATAGAAATCTCCTCTTTGAGCTTCCGGAAGAAACGGCCTTTGATTCCTCTGAACCCCTTTCCGTCGAGTAGCCAACTAGGCGTGTTGAGGTCCTCTCTTGGTAGGACGCAATCTAGGAGGCATTTTCCAATTGAATCGGACTAAAGGTGTTTGATTTCTCTCAAATCTCCCTCTGATGTTTGCTCTCTCTCTCTTCTCGCTGTCGTCTCCCTCTCAATTTCAAGTCTAATTGAATTTCAAATGACGACTGTGCGAATTTTTAAAGAAACTGTCCACCTGGCCTTTTATGTCGTGCGACATACTAAGCCCATGTGGCTGGTTTTACAATTTTTCCCCTGAAGGCTCCATTTTACAATTTTGTCCCCCATAGGCCTGTTTTACCCTTTGTGCCCCTGGCATTTTCAATTCTTTCTAATCCAATTTTCCCTCCAGTGCCCCTGTGGCCTATTTTTCAAATTTACCCCTGTGGCTCATTTTATTTGCCCTTAACATTTTCAATTTTCAAATAATAAAATTATCAGGGTACGTCCCACTTCCTTTAATTATCAGGGTACGTCCCACTTTCTTTACAAAAATTATCGGGTACGTCCCACTTTTCTTTACAAAAATTATAAGGGTACGTCTCGTTTCTTTACAAAAATTATCAGGGTACGTTCCGTTTCTTTACAAAAATTATCAGGGTACGTCCCACTTCCTTTAATTATCAGGGTACGTCCCACTTTCTTTACAAAAATTATCGGGTACGTCCCACTTTTCTTTACAAAAATTATCAGGGTACGTCCCACTTTCTTTACAAAATATTATCGAGTCCTTCCTACTTCTTTACAAAATCCATCATTTCTCGCGATCTTCGTTATTCCAGGATGAAGGAATAACATTTCGCTCTTTTTCGATCTCCGTTATTCCAGGATGAATGAATAACATTTCGACCCCTCTCGCGATCTCCGTTATTCCAGGATGAAGGAATAACATTTCGCTCTTTTTTGATCTCCGTTATTCCAGGATGAAGGAATAACTTTTCGACCTCTCTCGCGATCTCCGTTATTCCAGGATGAAGGAATAACATTTCGCTCTTTTTCGATCTCCGTTATTCCAGGATGAAGGAATAACATTTCGACCTCTCTCGCGATCTCCGTTATTCCAGGATGAAGGAATAACATTTCGCTCTCTTTCGATCTCCGTTATTCCAAGATGAAGGAATAACATTTCGACCTCTCTCGCGATCTCCGTTATTCCAGGATGAAGGAATAACATTTCGCTCTCTTTCGATCTCCGTTATTCCAAGGTGAAGGAATAACATTTCGACCTCTCTCGCGATCTCCGTTATTCCAGGACAAAGGAATAACATTTCGCTCTCTCTCGCGATCTCCGTTATTCCAGGATGAAGGAATAACATTTCGCTCTCTCTCGCGATCTCCGTTATTCCAGAATGAAGGAATAACATTTCGCTCTCTTTCGATCTCCGTTATTCCCAAATGAAGGAATAACATTTCGACTCAGTAAAAGTCCGAACTACGATTATGGCTTGATTCCTCCGGGATACGTAGGTAGCCTTTCATAAAAGGTCCAGCCACTCGACCACCTTGGTCGCCCAATCCGTCTCGGCATTCGCCAGATCGGATCCTTTTCTATCGACAACCCCACTCGCCCTGCAAGTGACGTTGCCGAGGGGCTTCTGTAAGTACCCAAATCTGGCTCATGCCTTCCGGTTAAGTTTCCCGGCAATTCCGACAAGTTTCCCGGCAATTCCCCAGACTTTCCTAGAGTTCCGGAGCAATTCCGGAAATGTTCCAAACCTTTTAAGGGCTGAAGGGACTGCTTGGAATAAAAGAAACACGTTTTTCTTTTATGCAAAATTCCCTTCTAGAAGACTGCCACCTTGCATGTTTCTAGAAGGAACTGGATGGGGCTTGTTATGTCGTGCGACATAACTTGCCAAGAAGACTTCTAGAAGCTTGCCACCTTGCATGTTTCTAGAAGGAAAACGGTTATGGCTTGTTATGTCGTGCGACATACTAAGCCCATGCATGCAGCCTATAAATAGAGGCCTTCACCTCTCATTTTAGGCACCCCTCCTTCACTCCTCAGTGCCCTTCTATAGAGAATACGCCCAGTAGCCTAGTCTCTCCTCACATATCCCCCAAAACACACACTAATCCTCCCAAATCACCCACCATACAACCAATCTCTCACACACTTCTCACACACATCAAGAACCAAAGGTTCTCATTGAACCAAGGCTTGATCTCAGTCCCCGGAGGTTGCTGTTGAAGGCTCCTATATCTAACTTGATATAGGAAGTCGTGGTCTTCAAGGGTAACGATTTTCTACCCTTTTCCTTTCCCTATCTTCATTATGCATGATATCTATATGCTAAATGTGTTAATAATGATATGTCCTGATTAATGTTGCATGCCTTAGTATAATATTGCCTAGATCCACATCTAATTGCATACCATTTCATGTAAAAGCCCCGGCTTGGCATTGTTTTTTGCATGAACACTCGAGATGAGTGTGGATCCCTCATATCCACACCCTCTTGAAGTGTTCATTATTGGAATACTTACTCTCTGAGATCTATTTGTAAAGTAACCTGGCTATATTAATGCCTTGTTACCTCTGTAGATCCCAGCTGTTGAAGACTCTGCAAGTGGCTAAGTATGTCACGCGACATAGGCAACCTATGTTACGCGACATAGGCAACCTATGTCACGCGACATAGGCAACCTATGTCACGCGACAACTTAGGCCAGTTTGCAGAATCTTCATCTGTTCAGTTTGTAATCTGATGTTAACCCCCATCATGCTATAATCTGATGTCTATCTGCAATTTAGATAGTATCTATGTACATAAAAATGTCATCTTTTCATTAAAATGCCATTTTTTTACATAAAGTTGCATCCTTTGCACTAAAAATCATTTCTTTGCATAAAAATTGCATCCTTTGCACTCAAAATCTCTTTTCACATTAAAGATGCATCCTTTGCACCCAAAAACTCATTTTCATACATAAAATGCATCCTTTGCTTTCAAAAATGAAGTCTTTATGTATCCTTTGCATATTAAATACTATTTTCCAACATGAAAATGTATCCTTTGCACAAATATCATTTCTTTATATAAAAATGCATCCTTTGCAAATCAAAAGCATCCTTTGCAACCCAAAATGTCATATTTCCCTAAAAATGTCATTTTTACATGCATTCCCCTATGTCCCCATTAGCAACCTTCGGAAAGGACCGGTGTAAAGATCCTATCTTTACATCGTTTCTTCCATTAAAGGTGCCATAATCTCTTTAGAAAAGGATAAACCTTGAACCTATATCTCCAATTATCACTTAAGACGAGCATGAAGCATCTATATAAGCTCAATCATCTTAAGGTGTAGGATTGATGGGCTAAGGTCACTCTTTTCCTAAAGAACCTCATTTTGGACTATAAAAGAGAGTCTTTCTCTCGATCACGCAAGTCCCGAGGTTAAAAAAGCGATGATCACAAGTCCAAGATGAGGACGGGATCAAAATCCCGAATACATAAAATCCAAGAAATCCCGAGCGACAACCAATAAATGGTTTGTACGTCCGGAAGACAACTTGGGACATTCCCTCCCCTTTTATTCAAACACATGCACACAAAAAAAGCACGCAAGCAAGCACGATAAACGGAATCTAGGGAGACTTGCTACGGAAAGGCACCTTGGGTGAACGACGATCCGTTCTTCCCAAGGGGTAACTTAACCTTCGAACCCATAAAAACCTTTTTTTCAAAGTTTTGAGGAAATCAAAATGGCGTGGCGACTCCGTTGTTCAAATTAAACCGGATGTCTTCAAACTCGCGTGAATCCACAAAATTTGGGCACACATTCACACTAACTGATTAAACGGTTGCACAACGGATAAAATATTACTGGTTTGACTCACACAGAATCGATTAGGCAAAGATATTTTCAAAGACAGTAAGTTAAAATATCACTGAGCAGTCATCCGTCCTCTTGACCTTCTTGTCATGGTAACCCTTAGTTTTTTGCTTGTAGTTGACCATTCTAAGTTGAGCAGTCATTCATTTTGTTAGGCCCAATTGGTAGGAAAATAGGCTAGAGGGGGGGGGGGGTGAATAGCCTTTTTATGTAATTTCTTTAAAACTTCTTTCAAAACCTTTTGGAAATTGTCCAAGTAACTTATCATTTAGCTAACCGATTAAACAGTTGCACAACGGATAAAATATTACTGGTTTGACTCACACAGGATCGGTTAGGCAAATATATTTTCAAACACAGTAAGTTAAAATATCATGCAATTGTATTTTCCAATGAAGAAACAAACAAGCAGTAAATAGGAGTCAATAGGTTGTGACCGGTTGAAAGAATGTCAACCGGTTACAACAACACAAGTAATGAGCAAACAAACAAAGAAAATGGCACAGTTGTTTGAAGAGGTTCACAGTGTTAAATAACTGCTACGTCCTCTACCAAGTTTGATCAAAACATGGATTTGTGAAAGTGCACTATTAATGATACCTAACTATTACAAGTTGCAAGCCTAATGATTTAAGGCTGCCAAAAGTAAAGTGATCACTAATGGATCATGCTACAAGAATGACCAGATGTTTTCTAGAGATGTGTTCACAAGGTTGAACTGATTTCTCTAGGGTGTGTGTGTAATTCAATCAATTTGTTCCAATCATAGTCTTGTTTGGGAACACTACAAGTATTGATTGATGGTGCTCAGTGTATGTCCTAATAGAGATAGTCTAGTGAATATGTGGGACTTGAATGCCTTTAACTTGAATGCTTGAGCACTGTAGTTCCTGACAACTCACTCTCAAAGATCTTTAATGCACCAAGCCTCTTCAATGCTCTAGAGAAGGTATTTATAGTGAACTTCAAAATAGATCTGTTGTCTTAGAAGGGGTTAAAAGGATGACTTGGACTGACAGGCATTTAATGACCTTCCTTCGAACTCAGACCGTGTTGTTAAAAATGCCAGTTTAAGACAACCGTTCCTTACCCCGTCGTTAGATATTCAATCCTTCCTTCGAACTCAGACCGTGTTGTTAAAAACGCCAGTTTAACACAACCGTTCCAGCCATTTCGTTAGATCCCCAGCGTAAGATCTCGTGACCCAGCATTAGTTTATTAAGTCTCTTATACTTAAGAGACAAGAACTACGATCGGCTTGATTCCCCCGTGGATACTTAGTAATCCTTTGCTTTAGGGTCCAGCCATTTAACCGTCCAGGTCTCTCCATAAGGCATCCCCCGATTTGGGATCCTTATCTTTTTTCGACGACCCCACTTCCTCCGTAAGTGACGTCGCCGAGGGGCTACTGTAAGTACCCAAATCCGGATCATTACAACCCGTTAACTCACACTTTCCAAGTTAATGAGACTTTCCAGGACTGCCCCGAGCATTCAAATTTAAAGTGTATTCAACACACGTTCGCATATGTGAAAATCACTTTCCCAAAAATACGCAATTTTCGAGACTTTTCGGGACTGTTTCGACATTTATTCGGACAGTTATTTAAAAAACAGTAAAAACCCGTCAAGACGGAGCAAAAAACCCTTTCTTAGTGACGAAGCAGGACACATGTCACACATGCACGAGCCCTCGAGTCAAATCAATCCAATCCAAGGCTGAAAAAGACCAAAATACCCTCAAACTGAAGGACTGGCCGGCCGGCCTGTTTTACAGGATCGCCCATCAGTCTCAGCATATTTTTGAATACCCAAAAAGCCCTCCAAACTGAAGAACTAGCCGGACGGTCTGTTCTACAATTTCACCTCCTATAAATACAGCCCCTCCCATTCAGGAACTGGTGAAGATTTTTTAGCCCTCCTACCCATTCACCTCGATTCCAGAGCTCCAAAACTCTGCGTAAGCCCTGAAAACACCTCGATTTGCGTGCAAACAACGTTTTTCAAGCCAAACACGATCCAAACACTTTTCAAACACCGTTTCATATCCAATATATGATCTCGAGTAAAAGAGTCAAAACCTAGCCATTGGTAACACTCTCACTCGCAATCTTCCATTTTATCTCTTTTTACGCGTCATTCGCTATTTCTGATTTGATCAAAATCTTCAAAATGTAGACAAAACGCTGTCTACGGGTCTCGAAGTGAATCTCTCTCTATCACTTTTCTCCTTCAAGAAAAGTGATTTAGGGTTAAAACGGAGATCTTGACCCGTTTTATCACCTTGTCAATTTATGTCTTTTACCGTCCGAACCGTTTGGTTCGTCGATTGTCATTTCTATCGTCTGAACCGTTTGCTTTGTTGATTGTTATTTACCATCCGGGTCATTTGATCCGATGATATTGTCAATTACATATCGCTCTTTACCGTCTTAACCGTTAGGTTCATTGATCGCATCTTTTACCGTCCGAACCGTTTGGTTCTATGATACCGTCAATTCAATACTGTCATTTACCGTCCAAACCGTTTGGTTTGTTGATCGTATTTACTTTAAATGTCCGAGTCAAGAAATGGACTTGTCGATTGTCATTTCAATACTGTCATTTACTTTGAAGGCGTTTTCCTTCTCGTCATTTTATCAAAAAAAAAGGGTAACGTTATAAAGCCCGATGCATTTCAAAACCCGCCATTCAAACTCCTTTTCAAAATCAAAGTTTGTCATTCAAACTTCCTTTCAATCAAAAGTTTGTCATTCAAACTCATTTTCAAGTAACACACAAACACACACACACACACAATTTTCGAGAAACATAGAAAGACTCGTCAATACGAGGCATTTCGGGTGATCTCAAATTTACTCTTCCCGAAACGTAACCTGACCTCCGAACCTAACAATCTATGTTCAAACAGCCTTTTCCTATGTTTTTGCTCCTAATAAAAATGATCTTTTTTCAAAAGCCTTTTCCTATGTTTTGGCTCCTAATCAAAATGACCCATTTCAAAAGCTTTTTCCTAAGTTTTGGCTCCTAATCAAAACGACCCCTTTCAATAGCCTTTTTCAAAGTTTTGTCTCATAATCAAAATGGCGTGGTGACTCCTCTTTTTCGCGAAATTAAAACCGCTCGCCGCCCTCGTGATCCGGGTAATTTCACCTTGCTTAAGTAATAAACTGGCTTCAAAAGGCCATTTTCCTCCCTTATCAAAACTGTAGCCACTGGTTGATCTCAAGCTGATAGGTAGACATACAAGTTTTCTCCTTGAACCGGGCTACTAAGCAATGGTGGGGAGGCGAGGTATCCCTTGAGCTATTAGAATGACGAGGAGCATTCGATCGTCCACTCAAAGTTTTTCGTCCATCTGTAAGTACCCAAATCTGGCTCATGCCTTCCCATCTAAGTTTCCTAGAAATTTTCCCAAACTTCCATGAAGTTTAGGGGCAATTCGGGAACTTTTCTATACTTTTCGAGCAAGGAAGGACCTGCCAGGAATTATAAATCTGGACAGGACCTCGCTGGAAAGAAGCTTCCATTTCTGCCACCTTGCATGATTCCAGAAACAGGCTGACGCGACAGAAGATTAAGCCGGGCGGCTTCTTTTAGCGCAGGGTCATGCCGTGCGGCTTCATTAGTAGCATGGCAGAAACCTATAAATAGAGACCTCCTCTACCCATTTTTAGATACAAGTTTTGATAGCAAAGTCACTCTGCAGAAATATATACCCGAATTCTCTCTCCTAAAACCTAAGAGCCTACTCTCTCTCCTAAATTAATCCATTCTTAATCTATGCCTAATTGATATTGCCTAAGAAAACATCCCTTGGAAGATAGAGAAACACCAATATTGGTAATCTCTCCTTCCCTCACCACTAATCCACTATTATATTCTCTCATTTCCTTGCTACTTGTTGATTACTCTCTATTATGCCATAAAGTCTTAATCTTTATTTGTTTATGATGTAAATCTATTCCCTCTCTCCCTAAGACAAAGGATTCCATGGAGATCCTCTCCCTATGTTGGACAAGATTCCACAAGTGGCTTGTCCTAGGGATGATCTACCAAGAGATGATGTCATTTCCTTTTATATTATGTCTAAAAATGCAATCTTTTTGTGTTAAATTATGTCTAAAAATGCAATCTTTATGTGTTAAATGTTCTCCCCTTCACTTGATCTAGCTTTTCCTATGATTGTCTAAAGCCTATTAAGGTGTCAAAGACATAGGAAAAGTCATAATGATCCAATCTTTATACATTTCTCTCTTAGATTAATGATCCCCTTGTCCCTTTAACACTCTAAAATGGGGAAATCAATGTAAAGACTCAATCTTTACATTGATTCTTCCATATTGATGTTACTATTTCTTTATTCCTCCCCATGTCCCCAAGATTGGAATCTTCTCCTAGGATTGTCTAAAGCCTATTAAGGTGTCAAAGACATAGGATGAATATAAAGATCCAACCTTTATGTCGTATTTCTCTAGACTCATTGTTCTTGAGCATTTCTAAAGTGAAAATTGGTGTGAAGACTCAATCTTTATACTAATCTCATTACAAAATGCCATAAATCTTGTTCCTTTGTGAAGATCAATGACTCTTGGTCCCAAGATCTCCTATGATCACTTGAGATAAATATACCAAAATATTCCTACGAATCACCATTGTCTCAAGACGTAGGATTGATGGCCAAAGATTCATTCTTCTTCTAAAACCTCATTATTGGACTTAAATTTGACACTTTGATCACATTTGACTAAGTCCTCAATGAAAGTTAGATTAAAATATACCAAGGCTCTTATGCCTAAATTGGTTGATTAATCTAATGGGAGGGTAGAAAGGTCGCGTAATGATGATCCCAAGTTCAAAAATGAGTAGGGAATCAAATCCCTAAAAACATTGAAGTCCAAGGCATCTTGAACTAAAACCTTCTTAAAATGGTTCTTATGTTTGGATAAAGACTTGGCACATTCCTTTCTCTTCCTTAAATCACACAAACACACACACATACACACACACACACACACAAAAGCACAAATTTTGGAGCTTTGGAAGACTTGCTTTTGCAAGGCTCTTTAGGTGAACGCCAAATGTTCTTCCCAAGGGGTAACTTAACCTCCGGACCTAGTATCGTTTTTTCATTTTTTTCAAAGTTTTGAGGATTATCAAAATGGCATGGTGACTCTGTTTTTCATAAATTTGGTGTTTTCCAACGAGGTGACTCGGCCTTAAAACGATACGCAAACTACCCAATCCGGTACGACATTTGCGTGGTCGTGTGGTAATTCACAGTTGGCGACTCCGCTGGGGACAAGTTAAATGTTTTCCAAACTTCTTCTCTCATAAAAAGCTTTGGAAACATTTACGAGGGTTAGCCTTCCATCCCGGGTCCAATTTTTGTGCAAGTGTGAATCTTTATTCCTTTTTATGCATTCCTTGTGCTATTTTTGGCTTGTATATATTCTGAACAATAACAGGTACCGTTCTGAAGCTGAAAATTGCCCAGAATCTCTGGCTAAACATTCTGGAATTGCAACAGTTTGGAACTTGGAAAATTGCTGGATCCAGCCGTGCAGTCTGATCTGCCCTGGACTGAGCCGTACGACTTTATCAGCAGTTCCACCAGGACAGTTTCTTCTGGCATTAAATCTGGAGACTGTGGCAATTTTTGGGATTGTTCTGTCCAGAATCTGGACTGGTTTCAAGGACCAGAAAATTACGTGCTTATGTGATGCATTTTCCCCGTCCTAAAACATTCTTTTAAGACACATATTGAAAATCTCTATTTTAACTCATAAAAAGAATTTTTAGTGACCGCACACTACGCACACTATATTCTCCTGTACACTTTTGCTTGCACGTCCTTAACCTGGATGGTTGTTCAGTTGCAGTCACGGAAAGTGTTACGATGCTCCCGGGCGCGCGCGGATCCATCCCAACCTCCCCTTGGCTTAACCCATGTCGACCACTGCACTAGTTCGTGTCAACTTTTAAACCGTGACTTTTGGTTGGTTTTTGTCTAGACCGTGTCATACAGCTTTTTCGTATACCCCCGTAAAAGTCAAACCCGAGTCCATGCTAGAAGTCAAGATTCCTCGCGCAAGCGAAGCCATGCCAAAATATCTTTAGGCAGAATTGGCAAAATATTGACCCCCGACATTGACTTTAACTTTTACTTGCACTGAGTATGTAAAAGTCAAACCCGAGCCCATGCAAGAGTCAAGATTCCTCGCGCAAGCGAAGCTATGCCAAAATTTCGTTAGGCGAAATTGGCAAAATCTTGACCCCCGGCATTGACTTTGACTTGTACGAAGTATGAAACAATGCTCAATGTGACGCAGTGTCATTCGACTTTTAACGTCCGACCTATGACTATTATTTTCCTTGGACAATGCCGAAGTCAACATCTCTCGCGCAAGCGAAGCTCTGCCGAAATTCCGTTAAGGCTAAAGACTTGACTTTGACGACATTGACATTGACTATAAATCGTATCGCTCGTGCGTTAAAATTCCTATGATCCACTAGACCTTAGGACCGTTCTGCTCTTTTCGATCGGTGGGATCCGCTTTCCCTATAGGCCAACGTGATGCCATGTCATTTGACTTTTAACGTCCGACCTATGCCTATTATTTTCCTTGGACAATGCCGAAGTCAACGTCTCTCGCGCAAGCAAAGCTCTGCCGAAATTCCGTTAGGCTAAAGAGTTGACTTTGACGACGTTGACATTGACTATAATCCGCATCGCTCGTGCGTTAATATTACTATGATCCACTAGACTCTAGGACCGTTATGCTCTTTTCGAGGCTACAAGTTGAGGGGTCCATAGACGTAGTGACGGAACCCACTGATCCAGGACCTAGAATAGTTGCGAAAAAGAAGAGAAATCTTTTCCAACCATTTAGAATTCTGAGAAAGACATGTTTCCAGTAAACTTGAACAATTAATAGAATAACAATTGCATGGTCCCATTTCTGGAATCCAATCGAGACCTTTCATAGTCAAATCTCCAATCGAGACTGACGCGCCCCGAACCGTGGTCCTACTAGGACCCGGGACACGCTCGGAAGACGCCTTATTTTTTAAAAACTTTTGAAATGTCCTTTCAAAAATATTTGATATAATCCCTCCGTCCCAATAAGTGCTTCACCCTTTTTGGTGGGCACGCAAATTATGAAAATGGGAGGGAAAAAAATGTTGTGAGTGTAATTTGAAAATAGGAGAGAGAATTAGTGGAGGAAATAGTAAATTATAATGGTGTTGTGAGTATTAAAATAATGTAGGAGAGAGAATGAGTGGAGGAAATAGTAAAGATTCTTTGCCAAAAAAAGAAAGGTGAAGCTTCTAACGGGACGCCCTTTTGGGTAATTAGTGAAGCTTTTATTGGGACGGAGGGAGTATAAAATTTTTTTAACTTAAAGAAACTTCCATAACATACCAACTATAGGTAAAACATTTAACTTCAATCCAAACTTAACACTTTACAAACCATTTACAATCAATGAACATAGTTCCAAAATATACCATATTTACAATCAATAAAGAGTTGCAAAATAGTAACAACATCACAAGTCTTGGGTATACTACCTCTTGGTTCTACATTTACGTAATGTAAACCACTACAAAATACCTTGCCCAAAAATACAACCCAACTCGGCGTCCTCTCCGTGCTCAACGTGGCCTATGCCCTGGCTCGCCCCTATCTAAGAAAGCAATAAAAGGACGGGGTGAGATAAATTTCAGCAAGCTATTATATATGCAACAATATGATATGCAATCACATTATGAAAGCATATAACATCAAACTCCTCATATATATATCACAATCTTGTCAACACAAAGAAGGATATATACAATAACACATAAGTGCAATAATGTAACACTTAGAAGGATACTGAGCCAAGGTTTAATCCCAAAAGGATATATCAATTTGAGCAGCATCAACAGCTGTAGAAGCGGTTCCAGAACCCATTAACAATATCAACAATATGGGTGAAAATGACACAAAGTCATACCCCAAAGTGCAACTAGACCTCACCCAAAAAGGGGGGCTAGCCCACTACCCAAACCATGGCCAATGGAAGGGAAAAAGGGACCGAGTGTATGGATTATAATAAACTCGGCTCGGGTGCCATTATAATCCCATACCACTGCCCGAACAATCAAGTACCAGCTGGACTTTAAATAAAAGCACAGTAATAAATACTTTCTTTAAACAACCAATATATGATTCCAAAGTAGGGAACCATACCAATTATATCATAACAAGATGATAACAAGTATCAATCATAAGTAGCACAATGACTAAACAATCCTTGACCAATTCATTTTAACTTAGGATTCCAAAGTAGGGAACCCTATCAAGCACACCATAAAGATGTCAAACAATTCCATAATGTGCAACACATAAGGTCTACACACTTACTATAACAATTTAAGGATCTATCATCAACCATATAAGGATATAGAGCAAATTAGGTTTCATGGAATTCAAGTATTCCAACCTACTTTAACCAAGTATTTAACCATCTTCCCAATATCACAATTGGTAAGTAAGGACATCCTTTTGTAGCTCATATGTTGTACTTGAATTATAGTGTTCAATTGGTTAAATTATATGTTAGGTAGTTAGCCTTACATTGCTTCGAGAAACCAGCACGAGTGCACAAAAGTGCACGACTGGCTGAAGGGGGACGACTCGTGACAAGGGGCACGAGTCGTGCCCTTCACTAAAAATCAGCTTTTTGGCTGAAACATCAGCAACCTCTTAAAACCTTTATATAACAAATTTTCCAACTCAAACAACAATACCAAAACCCAACTTTCAGTTAAACTTAACCAAATTTACCTCAAACCATTACAAATTCAACCAAAGATCATTTTATACTCAAAGAAAGTAGCCAAATGTTCCATGCAACATATATATTCCATAAATCTAACTTCAACCATCAAATGAGCATGCATTGAAGGGAAAATATAATAACTTACCTCAAAAATGAAATGACAAACTTCAACTTTTATTCGGATGAAAGTGCTCCCCTTTTCCTCCCGAACATTTAGAAACAAACGGATCGAAGAACAGATTTTTCTTGAATTTATAGAGGATTGTTAAAACGAAAAACTAGGTTTCGGAATGTTTTCTTAGAACAAAGGGATGAACTTGGCTGGGGTTGATTTTTGTTAAATGAAAATGAGGCTTCCTCAATTAACCACAAATAAGGATAAACATGGACTAATTACACCTAGGCTCCTCCAACCATTTAGTTACTACAATTAGATGACTTAAGCTCCCACCTTTACACTTAAGCACCTCATGGTCTATTATAAGTCTATGATTAAATTCCATATTTACTAATTCACTACACACTCCTACTATTTTCATTTATACATTAAATAATTATATTTAATTTATTAACATACTTAAATATCAAATAAGTTATTAAAATGTTAAACTACCACATAATTGCCACAACAAAATGCGAAGCATATACATGAAATGCAACGCACGCCATAAATACGAATTCAAGCATATATCAAATAATGCCTAGGTTTAGGGTCGTGACAGAGACCCTCACGGTTCGATCTTCAATCTCCAATCGAGACCTTTCACGGTCTAATCTCCAATCCCGACCTTCGCGGTCCAATCTCCAATCGCGACCTTTCACGGTCAAATCTCCAATCGAGACCTTTCACGGTCAAATCTTCAATCCTGACCTTCGCGGTCCAATCTCCAATCGCAACCTTTCACGGTCAAATCTCCAATCGAGACCTCTTACGGTCAAATCTCTGATCGAGACCCTCACGGTCCAATCTCCAATCGAGACCTCTCACGGTCAAATCTCCAATCCTGACCTTCACGATCCAATCTCTGATATCGACCTTTCACGGTCAAATAGTCAATCCCGACCTTTCACGGTCAAATAGTCAATCCCGACCTTTCACGGACCAATTTCCGATATCGACCTTTCATGTTCAAACATTTAAACCCGACCTTGCGTGGTCAATTCTTTAATCTCGACCTTTCATGGTCCAATTTTTGATCTCGACCTTTCAATGTCTAATCTTTTTTGACCAGTTAGGATTATGGAAAAATGTGTTTTAAGTAAAACTTAAGCAGTAAATGCACGTTGCACGAGCCTAAAAACCTTGAGCCAAAAACCCCTTCCGAAGCCTAAACCCTACCTCTCGTTCCCTGCAGCAAACAAACAGTGGTTCAGAATCCCGGGTCAGTGCCTCGTCAGCATTCTAGTTACGGAAGCATCAGATAGTTCCTCAGTTTCCTCAGTTCCTACAGCCAGACTCTGCGAGATGTCAGATTTGCCGAGAAATCGTGATGGGAACAGAACCCCGCTACCGATAAACGACAGGACATTGGAAGAAGCCATCCGGGCCTGTGAGATTCACAAGAAACAGAAAAAAGATCAGCAGAATTTTATGGTACATATTTTGAATGAGCGAGGTATAACATCTATCCTCCAGTCAGATGGTACTTTTGTCTTAATCAAGGACGACAATCCTCCCCGATCAGCACCTCAAACTTTCAACCCGATTCCTCCGCCTTTGAACTCCGGAAATCCTTCAATCCAAGGAAACAGCCAACCAAGGCTCCATGTTACCACTTCTCTGGGCGCCCCTATCATACATGGACAAGCCAATTCTACCAGCGCAGCGCTGGACCCTCTCAAACAGATCCCAATATCCCTCAAAATCCTCCCAGGTTCACTTCCTTCTATCAATATGCTAAGAATTCATCGAGTTTCACCCCCTTGGTTTTTTCGGCCTATTACTTTGGACAACCTACATTTGCTCCAGCTGCTTCATGGCCCAATCTCCCTCACTTTCCACAGTACCCACTAAATTATGCTCCATTCCCTCAATGCCTGCTTGTTCGACCCCCTATCATGGTTCCCTCCATCAATGATTGTTTACAAGTTCCAGCAGTCCAGAGGTTTCTATCGACCCGCATGTGGTTATGCCGACAGAACAAAAGGCAGACGAAACTATGAGGGAATTTACAAGGAACAGAGCCAGAAGCTTTCCGAAATCAGGAAGTCACTTCCTGAGGATGACCAAATGAGAATCTTCAAGTCATATTTGAAGCCATCAGTAAGAGCATCAGTCAGCCATCGCTTCTGCCTTGATCTCCGAGCCATGGTCAATACGGGTTCCCAATTTGAGAAGGACCCGAAGGAAAAGCAGGCCCCGAGCACAGAGTCATCTTACCAATACAGAGCAGCAACTACATCAAACCCTGCACTGGCTCCCGGCAAAGGAAAAGACGCCACTGCCAACCACCTCCAGCAGGGACATCAGTCAAAAAATGGGGACACAGCCCAACGAAGCAACGACTCTTCAGAGAGGCAACCTTTCCATCGCTTCGACAAGCTAGACATGCCTCTAAGCAAAATGTTAAAGGAACTGATCAAAGAAGACCTTCTCAAACCCATGGAGAACTACAAGCCAAAGAAGCCCCCGACCAACGCTAACAGAAGCAAGTATTGTGCCTTCCACTAGTATCGTGGGCATATAACTGAAAGTTACATCGGTCTGCGGTATGAAATTCAGAAGTTAATAGAAGATGGAAAGCTTAAGCGTTCGGGCAGCTCAGCAACAAAAGAGCATCTAGAGTAGGGGCTACCTATCCTCAAGATTTGTCAACTGTCTTTTAGTCAAAGTTCGTAGGTTCTAGTACTCTCGTTCAAACAAGTCCTCCTCGGGCAGTGTAGTTAATCTTAACTTTCTACAAAAGCATCTTTTTCTTTTCTTGATAGACTTGAGACATTATTTGCACACCTACATTACATTTAATGAAATGGTTGTATCCTATATGATCACTTGCATTTCTCAACAAATAATCTCTCGAAATAATTAATGTTTTGATTAATCGGTGTGAGAAAGTCAACTGATGCCCTCCATATACACTTTCCTTACCTCACAAAGGCCTCCATCAAGCCATACACTTCCCAAAACATATCTCCACCATCACCTTGACCAAGTCAATGACAGCGGCAACATCAAGGAACAACAAAAAGTCACTCAACATCAAAAGATTGACCCCTGTCAACAACAACCTAGGGGCTTGCCATCACCTTCATGTGCATCAAGAAAATTCAAGCAGGGGTCGGCCTTCGTACTCAAGTGCTTCAAAAAAATGAAGCTAAGGACCCCGACCCCGCCGATTAGAAGCTTGACAGATGGGCAAATTCAAAGCTCGAAGAATGGAAGTTGTCGATACCAAGGGAGCAGTCAAAGCAAAGGTAAAAACACATCATAAGCCCTTATGCTATATTCAAATTCGTTCTCCCCCGATGAAAGATGACAATCAAGAAGCAATGGAATCACGAAAGAAGTCGTAAAAAAATGACTTGTCAAGGAACATCTCAAGGCCCGTACCTCATCATCCAAACTTCCCATCCGAGTTTTTTTCACCAAATGGACCACAAATATTCATACCCTTTTCCAAAGCCAAACACAGTTCAAGCCAGAACTACAGCGACCTGAGCTCCTTACACTGAGGAGAACGTAGCCAACCAAAAATGGTTTGGTCATAAACACATACAAATCCCATAAACCCGGTCTCATCAATGACCTACCCTATACACAGACCTTTCTTTCACACATATCCAACTTTGATCCGCGACATCGGTTGACTTTCTCCTCATAATTAATCAAGACGTTTATTCATATCGAGATTAGTGGTTGAGTAATCCGAACATTAACAAAGGGTTTAAAGCAATCTTGTGATCATTGTGAATAAAACAAGTTTTCAGATGTCTTGACAAGTCTTCTTTTTCTACGATAATAGGAAAAATAAAGCTAAACACTACCTTTCTGTCAGCAAGGACTCCCATACACTTTTTCAAACCTCTTTACGCTCATACTCTCTCAAAAAAGTCAAACCCAAAGCGAGTTTTGGGTGCCTGGATTAAGCAAGGCATTTACATAAAATCGGGATTCGTTCCCACTTCTCTAAAACATGTCCTTGCAAGTGTACAATTACGTGTAATCTCTTTTACATTTTGGTTGACTAATCGAAAAAATCAAGGATGGTTGCCTCGTCTGGCCACATAAGGTTCAACTCAGATTGGGACCGCATCTGATTCACTTCTGGACCTCCACAGAAAACCAGTGCTCCCTCCAAAATGGGGCTTCACTAAGTCATTTCTTCAGACTGGGGCTTTGCCACGCAAAGAGAGTTTTTTCATCGTGAGGGTCCACTTTGAGTTTTGATTTCTGGGATTTGTCAGAAGCGTCTTTCGGCATTGTGGTTTTAATCAGAATTGAGGCTTCTCAGATGCAACTTCGAAAGACATAGTTTGAAAGAAAGACTTTGACCGAGATCTGAAGTTTAAATCCAAGATCAAAATTTGGATCCTCATGACACCTCTGGGCAGCAGTAGCAGTAAAGGCAATTTTTTCCACAACCCAGTGATATCATCACTACCTGCTCAAACAGCTACCAAAACACATTCAGATACATCCCCAGCACATTTCCATACATACAACCCTCTCACAATGCATCCCCATAAAATCCAGCAAAGCAAGAGCCGCAACCCGGTCGGCCCGTACTTGAAGAAGCAAGTTCCGAAAAAGAGGACTCGATCCTCACTCAGCTAAAACATACCCAAGCAAACATTTCCCTTTGGTCCTTGTTAAAATCTTCCTACCCCCACAAACTAAAGTTAGAAGAAAGCTTGGCCAAGACCATGGTACCCATAGATGTCACCCCAGATGAGGTCATCCAAATGATCGGAAACATTCACTATGGAAACATCATCACTTTCGCTGACCGGGATTTACTGAACTATGGGGCTAAACACATAGAGCCGCTCTATATCACTCTCCAGTTGGAGGAGCATCGACTTCCGAGGGTGTTAGTCGATGGGGGGTCTGCAATGAACATACTGCCAGCAAAAATGATGGACCTACCAGATCTGAAGCCAACAGACTTAAAGCCGTCCATTCAGACTATTAAGGCCTATGATTCCACCGCTCGATCAGTTTTGGGGATTGCAACTTTAAATCTGTGGTTTGGAAAGAAGGTCATGACTATTGACTTCTAAGTAATTGATATCCCCATTTCTTTTACTACTCTACTGGGACGACCCTGAATCCACCAGATAAACAGGGTGGCCTCTACCCTGCACTAGCATGTCAAATTCCAGTCCGATGATGGAACTATCACTACTATATATGGAGACAGTGTGACTGTGGAAGGGACCAATACTGGGGGTATTCCGATACTGGAAATCAAGCATGATGATGAAGGGATTACCTTAACTGGCTTCTCTTTGGCCACCTCTAAAGTGCAAGTGTGTTGTGCAGACCTCACTACTACCTTACATAAACACCTCCTGCCATGCGAATGATGAGAAAGATGAATTATCTTTCGGGGCTTGGACTGGGTAAAAGACTTCACGGTCGTCATACTATCATTGATGCAAAGGAACAAACCACCCGACATGGCCTGGGCTACAAACCAACTCCTCAGGATGACAAGAAAGCTAAGGTAACAGTTCAGGAAAGATGAAATGGAGGGATCCATCTTCGTCCTTATAGCCTGTCTCTGGCCAAGTACTTCACCAAGGGCGAGACTCAGTATGATGAGAATGACAATCAGCGGTCCACAAGGAAAGAGCTCTTGAAAAGCCTTGAAAAGGTCCGTGGAAAGCCAGCCAATCCCATCAGGAGGATGTTTCTAAACCTGCCTAGTATTCCTGGGGCTACCACCACTATTCAGAATAAGTATGTCTTCAGAGAGAACCCAGACCGCCTCAAAGAGCCAGCACTCTTCCCAACAGGGGTAATGGATTTATCCACCTTCGAGCTAGCTCTCACAAAGATTAGCCAGGTAGAAATTGCCACCAATAAGGATAGTGGGCTGGCATTGCAGAAGTTGTTTGATGAAGAAATACAGATTCCCGACCTGATCGACTTCAGCTCAAATGATGAGACAGTGGCCGTAATTGGGAACGACAGTGAAAAACCTTTTGATCCATGCACTCTAGTGACTAAGACAGAGATGCCGCTGAAGAACTAGGAGACATTTTCAGGCCCGATAGCCAGCCGACAACAAATGATCACAGAGCTTGGATTGGTCCCCCGTCCCTCTATGTCTAGTCCTGTCAAACACGCTGTCATTCATACTATAAAGTCGAGAATCTTTAAGTTCGATCTGATTCGCCCCCATCTCTCTCTCATACCAATCCTAAAAACTCTGGTCAAAATAGTACTCTCCCTGCTCCTGAGAATGACTCTGGGCGGAAAAGTAGCATATGTCCATGCCCTTGAGAAGAAGGAGAAACTACCAGGATCTCTCATATTCAAAGATACCACCCCCATTGTTCGAATGTCCTCCGAGTCATCCAGTGGCTCCTATAAGGCCCCAAACTGTCTCAATACAAAGCATGGAATGTAGAAAGACGACCAAGACAGCCCTGGGACCCTCACTATGTAGGACTTCTTTAATCTCCTTTGGGTATGCAACCTCCAGTGAGGTACCCACCAACAATTATCTACAGTAGACAGTTGAGCCATCATTAGCTCCCAGCAGTCCTGATCCTTCTGCCTCGGTGCACCTCTCTGAGAAAATCAACCAGGGATAATGAATAGGCAAAGCCCTGAGCTGCTCCTGTAACCACAAAGTCAGCACAGCTGGACTCCCAGACCGCATGTAAAGGTCCCCTCTGGCCATCCTGTCGATGCCATGTAGTGTCTCCCCCAAAATCAAGAGGATGATATCTCTCCCGGCTTTGCAATCTCAGATCATGTCTAAAAGGCCACTATGGCACACTCCAAAAGACTCAACAGTAAACAAGAAAGTGAATACATACAGAATGAAGGCATCCATAGATACCGTGGTCCCAGCAGTACCCGGAGACATGAATCTGCCCGGGATATCAGAACTTGCATAAAAAACCATTCCCAAAGCTGCTGCCCAAGTAGAGTTTTCACCCCACTTTCTCAAAACTATCATAAAAAACCATTCCCAAACACATTTCATATGTCCCAAACACAATCATATACATATTGGCCCGATTTCCACCACATTTCCACAAAAAATTGCTCGAGGCTCAAGTAACGTGCCAAGTAGTAATAATAACAACAAATAATAATAAACCGAGTCTTGCCTCTTCGGGCACTCATCATGAAGGGACGGGGAACTACCTAACTATCTCGCCCCTGGCCTTTCCAATTTGACAAATAATTCTCCGTTATCTCCTAATGGAATAACGCTTTCTCCCAAAAATTTTCGTTATTTCCAAATGAAATAACACTGTCTCCCAAAAATTTCCGTTATCTTCAAATGGAATAATGTTTTCTCTAAAAAAATCTCCGTTATTTCCGTCAGAAAGAAATAACGTCATCCAACTTTAGCTCCCTCTATCTCCGTCAAAAAGAGATAGTGTCGTAAGCTTTAGTTTCTAGCTTTAGCTCCCTCTATCTCTGTCAAAAAGAGATAGCGCCGTAAGCTTTAATTTCCCGCTTTAGCTCCCTCTATCTCCGTCAAAAAGAGATAGCGCTGTAAGCTTTAGTTTCTAGCTTTAGCTCCCTCTATCTCTGTAAAAAAAGAGATAGCGCCGTAAGCTTTAGTTTTCTAGCTTTAGCTCCCCCTATCTCTGTCAAAAAGAGATAGCGCCGTAAGCTTTAGTTTCCCGCTTTAGCTCCCTCTATCTCTGTAAAAAAGAGATAGCATCGTAAGCTTTAGTTTCCAGCTTTAGCTCCCTCTATCTCCGTCAAAAGAGATAGCACCGTAAGCTTTAGTTTCTGTCAAAATTGTCAAATCGATTAGGTGATCCCTCAAAATGTTCAAATCAATTAGTTGATCCCTCAAAATATTCAAATCAATCAGGTGATCCCTCCAAATTGTTCAAACCAATCAGGTGACCCCTCCAAATTGTCAAACCAATCAGGTGACCCCTCCAAATTGTCAAACCAATCAGGTGACCCCTCCAAATTGTCAAATCAATCAGGTGACCCCTCCAAATTGTCAAACCAATTAGGTGACTCCTCCATTAATCATCAAAACTCTGAGGATCCTAGACTTGTTGCTTAACTGTCTAGCGGTTTTCCTGAACTACGATTGTGGCTTGATTCCTCCCGAGGATATGTAGGTAGCCTTTCAAAAGGTTCAGCCATCCAACCATATCGGTCACCCCATTCCTGAACTACGATCGTGGCTTGATTCCTCCCGAGGATACGCAGGTAGCCTTTCAAAAGGTTCAGCCATCCGACCACATCGGTCACCCTCTTTTATGAACTACGATCATGGCTTGATTCCCCCGAGGATACGTAGGTAGCCTTTCAAAGGATTCAGCCATCCAACCACATCGGTCACCCCTTCATGAACTACGATCGTGGCTTGATTCCTCCCGATGATACGTAGGTAGCCTTTCAAAAGGTTCAGTCATCCAACCACATCGATTACCCCCTTCCTTTACCATCTCCCCAGCGGTGTGCGAACTTATAAAAAGGTCCAGACATTTGACCTCTTAGGTCACTTTTTTTTCTTCCTTTAAAAGTAAGGGACTAGTTTTTCTTCACCATTCCCCAGTAGTTCCTGAACTACGATCATGGCTTAATTCCCCCGAGGATACGTAGGTAGCCTATTTTAGGTTCAGCCAATCCGTCACACACGTGTAGCGATGCGTGAAATTTGAATAACAGAGTCGCCACTTATCATTTATTAAGGAAAACAATAAGAAAAAACTTTTTGATTTGAAAAGAGATTTGAGGGTTCGGGGGTTAAGTTATGGAATGGGTAGGTCGAGGAGCATGCATTCCACCCGATCCGAAGATCGGTCTTGCCAATTGAGTATTATCAATCTTTTTATTTTTAACAATAAAATAAGAAAACCCTAATCAATTTCTTGATTAGGAATGTCGGATTGTATGCTTCGAGATCGCCTTCATCGATTGAAGGGACTCTAGGCCAATCCTCTTGATGGGATTACACCACTCTAAAAGACAATAGAGAGAGATTGAGAAGAAGAGAGTAAAAGTATAGGAATTTACCTAGCGTTTGGGGAGTGTTTGATTTAGAACGTGGTTCTAAGATGTCTTTTCGGTCGAGAAGTGATTTGGGCAGAGTTTTGACTCAATATGAGAGTCAAATCTTGATGCGGACAGAGCTTCGCCTGAATCCTTGATTCGGGTTTGGATGTTTGTTGATCAACAAGGTTGATAAAATAACTTTAGGTGATTTTAGGGAGGTTTTGTGAGTGATTTGAAGGAATCTTTCGTGGAGAGAAACCAACAAATTGTGTGTGTTGTGTGGAATTCTGGATCTCTGAAATAGTGGAAGTCACCAAGTATTTATAGGGGTTTAAGAGGTAGAGGTAGAGAGGTAAAACACTCCTAGGAAGCTTCCAGAACTCAAATCTGATTGGAGAACCAGATTAGATGATGTTTATCAAGAAAAGAGTTTGAAACGGAGAATGAGAGTGATTTCTGCACATCCTGTCGAGGGGATATCTCGCGCGAGACACGCTATCCCGCGCGAGTGTGAATGTGTGTCCAAATTCTATTTTTTGTTTTTAGATTGGATTCACGCGAGTTTGAAAACATCCGGTTTAATTTGAAAAACGGAGTCGCCATGCCATTTTGATTTCCTCAAAACTTTGAAAAAAAGGTTTTTAGGGTTCGGAGGTTAAGTTACCCCTTGGGAAGAATGGATCGTCGTTCACCCAAGGTGCCTTGCCGTAGCAAGTCTCCCTAAATTCCATTTTTCGTGCTTGCTTGTGTGATTTCTTGTGTGCATGTGTTGAAAAGAGGGGGGGGAGGGAAATGTTCCAAGTTGTCTTTCGGACGTACAAACCATTTAGTTGGTTGTCGCTCGGGATTCCTTGGATTTTTATGTGTTTGGGACTTTGATCCCGTCCTCATCTTGGACTTGTGATCATCGCTATTTGACCTTGGGTCTTGCGTAATCGAGAGAAGGACTCTCTTTTATAGTCCAAAATGAGGTTCTTTAGAAAAGGAGTGTCCTTAGCCCATCAATCCTACGCCTTGAGACGATTGAGCTTATATTGGAGCTATCATGCTCGTCTATGGCGATAATCGGAGATATAGGTTCAAGGTTTATCCCTTTCTAAAGAGATTGCGGCACCTTTAATGGAAGAAACGATGTAAAGATAGGATCTTTACACCGGTCCGTTCCGAAGGTTGCATCAAGTACCAATTGGGGACTAGGGGAATGCATGTTAAAATGACATTTTTAGTGAAAAGATGACATTTTTGGGTGCAAAGGATGCTCTTTGATTTGCAAAGGATGCTTCTTATGTAAAGAAATGATTTTTAATGCAAAGGATGCATTTTTATGTAAAGAAAGGATTTTTAATGCAAAGGATGGATTTTTATATGGAAAAATAGTATTTTATATGCAAAGGATGCATAAAGACTACATTTTGAAAGCAAAGGATGCTACTTTGATTATAAAGACATGATTTTTAGTGCAAAGGATGCATCTTGGTACATGAAAATGGGTTTTAGGTGCAAAGAATGCACCTTTATTGTAAAGACATGATTTTTATATGCAAAGGATGCATTTTTATGCATGAAAATGAATTTTAGGTGCAAAGGATGCACCTTTAATGCAAAGACTACATTTTTATGGGCAAAGGATGCCAAAGACTACATTTTTATGAGCAAAGAATGCAATGGTAATGCAAAGATCACATTTTTATGAGCAAATGATGCTTATTTCATGCAAAGGATGCAAAGGGAAAAGGGGGGGGGTATGATTTATATGAATAAAGATAGGATCTTTAACAACAAATACCAAGTCCCAAGCAATATAATAGTAATATGTAAATGCAAGGAGCAATTATATTACATAAACAAGTATAATGCAAGGTAAGGGGGTGAGAGGTTACCAATGGTGGTGACCTCTTCTTCTTTGGATCTTGCCTAGTGGAAGGACCAACTTTTGGAGGCTTCAAGGAGAAGGGGGGTGGCTTCTTGGCACCTTCAGCTTCCTGATCTTCGTGGGATATTTTAGGAGAGTTTTTATGCTGGAAATTGGTTGTATATGTGTCAAAATGGGTAGAGGAGGGCTCTATTTATAGGCATTCTGGATAAGACCAATGAAGCCGTGCGGCCAGGAGTTCCCTCCTAATGCAAATTGCAAAGCATTATCCCGTATGACTCAAAGATCTTTCTAAAATCATGCAAGGTGGCCTTTCTAGAAGGAATTTTGCATAAAAGAAAAACGTGTTTCTTTAATTTAAAGCAGTCCCTTCAGCCCTCGGAAGGTTCGGAACAGTTCCGGAATTGCTCCTGAACTTTAGGAAAGTCCGGGGAATTGCCGGAAAACTTAACCGAAAAGCATGAGCCAGATTTGGGTACTTACAGAAGCCCCTCGGCAACGTCACTTGCAGGGCGAGTGGGGTTGTCGATAGAAAAGGATCCGATCTGGCGAATGCCGAGACGGATTAGGTGACCAAGGTGGTCGAGTGGCTGAACCTGTGGAAGGCTACCTACGTATCCCGGAGGAATCAAGCCATAATTGTAGTTCGGAATATGATATCCACCGGGGAAAGGGGTGTCATATGTGATGAATTGGCTGAACCTAAAGTAGGATACCTACGTATCTCGGAGGAATCAAGCCAGGCTGTAGTTCGGGAAAGATCCGCAGGGGAATGGTGAAGAGAAAACTGGTCTCTTGATGGGGAAATAGAAGAGAAAGTGACCTGGGAGGTCAAGCGATTGATCCTACTGAGGATATGCTAGAAGTGACCGAGGTGGTCGGGTATATGGACCTCTATGAGGGGCTACTTCACCACTGAGGAGTGATGAATGACAAAGGGGCGACCGATGTGGTCTGATGGCTGGACCTTTATGAAAGGCTGCCTCACCACTGAGGAGCGATGATGGAAGAGGGTGACCACTGCGGTCGGATGGCTAGACCTTTTATGAAAGGCTTCCTACGTATCCCGGAGGAATCAAGCCTTGATCGTAGTTCAAGCATCACTAGATAGTTAGGAACGATGTCTAGGATCCTTGAGGTTTTGACAATTAATGGAGGTTGTCACCTGATTGACAATTAATGGAGGTTGTCACCTGATTGACAATTAATGGAGGTTGTCACCTGATTGACAATTAATGGAGGTTGTCACCTGATTAAACTAAAGCTTACGTCACTATCGAGGAGATAGCGGTAGCTAAAGTCTAGAGAACTTGAGCGTACTTCTCAATCTGTGATAGAGGTAGCTAAAGTTTGGAGAATTTGAGCGTACTTCTCAATCTGTGATAGAGGTAGCTTAAGTTTGGAGAACTTGAGCGTACTTCTCAATCTGTGATAGAGGTAGCTTAAGTTTGGAGAATTTGAGCGTACTTCTCAATCTGTGATAGAGGTAGCTTAAGTTTGGAGAACTTGAGCGTACTTCTCAATCTGTGATAGAGGTAGCTTAAGTTTGGAGAACATGAGCGTACTTCTCAATTTGTGATAGTGGTAGCTAAAGTTTAGAGTTCTGACAATTCGGAGGTTGTCACCTAGCGTCATTCCGTTATAACGGAAGTAACAGAGGCGACTGGGGAGGAAAGTATATTTGCTTAGAGATAACGGATATCTTTTGGAAAACGACGTTATCCTAGTTAAAGGATAACAGGAATTATATGCCCAAGTGGAAAATCCAGGGGCAAAACTATAATTTCTGCTCAGGGCAAAAGAAGCCGCCCGGCATGAGACGGGGGCAAAAGAGGTCGCACGGCTAGAAGTCTGATTTTTCCAGATTATTTAAAATCAGATTTGAACAGGCATTGCGCATTGTTGCCGAGGAAGAGAGAGAGGAGGGAGAGAATTTCTTCAAGAAATCCTTCAATCCCTTGCTTCTATTGATCTAGACGGATCCGGAGGGGAATCCGATGCCAAGGCTTGATGAAGGCCTTTTATGAGGTAAGGAAAGTGTATGGCTTGATTGAGGCCTTTTTGTGAGGTAAGGAAAGTGTATGGGGAAGGCATTAGTTGACTTTCTCACACTGATTAATCGGAACGTTAATTATTTCAAGAGATCATTTGTTGAGCAATGCAAGTGATCATATAAAATAAAACCATTTCATTAAATATAATGTAGGTGTGCAAATAATGTCTTAAGTCTAGCAAGAAAAGAAGAAGACTTTTTATAGAAGATTGAAGATTAATTACAATGTCCGTGGAGGACTTGATTGAAAGAGGAAAGCACTAGAACCTACGAAAGTTGACTGAGAGACTATTTTATTTCTTAGTCTTGCTTGAGGATAGGTAACCCCTAGCCTAGATACTCTTCGCTGGTTGGACTGCCAGGACGCTTGAGCTTTCCATTTTTCTGCTAGCTTCTGAATCCCCTATCGCAGACTGAGGCAGTGATCCGTTACGTGCCCATGATACTGGTGGAAGTGGAGGGACTTGAGGCCATGGGGCAGCTTTAGCAAGTATAAGTTGTCCAAAGAAATAGGTAGGAAAAGTCACGGGGACGAAACTTGATGACTGAGCATATTGCTGGAAGGAAGTGAACCTGGGAGGACTTTGAGGGATATTGGGATCTGTTTAAGAGGATTCAGCGCTGCGCTGGTGGTTTTGAGTGAAAGGGGTAGTACTGGTTGGTTGGTGAAACTGAGAAACAGGCGTAATGAAGCCCGATCCGTTCTGAGGAGATGAGGGCGATGGGGCCCTGATGGCCTGGGATGTTGGAAAGGATTGAAAAGGGGTAGTCCTTAGCAAGGGATCATATGTGGGTGGAGGAAGGTATTGGCTGTGGGATGGAGGGTAATGGTTATATGACGGAGGGTATTGGTTACAGGATGGAGGGATTGAGATCATTGTTTCTGGAGTCTCATCTTCAACCATGACCAGGGAACCATTTGCCTCAACTGTTACCTGAACTCCATGATGGTGGAGAGCACCGATGAGCATGACCAGCTGCTCTTCATGAACCCTATGGGCATTTTCCAAAGCTAGTACTAACTCTTCTTCTCTGGTCGTTGATTGACCCGAACCATCACTGTTTTCTGTCAAATCTGCCATTCTGAATTTCTGGCTGACGAAACGGACGATTCTGATGAACTATCTGAGCCTGATATTTCCGCACAGACAAGCCGCTGACCCGATATTCTCACCCACTTCTTTCTCGCTGCGGGAAAGGGATAGACAAGGTTTAGACTCGGGGGAAGGCAAAGTTTAGACTCAGAGGTAAGTGTTTAGGCTTGGAGGTAAGTGTTTAGGTTGAAGGCTCAAGTAACATGCACTTATTTGCTTAAATTTTGCTCAAAACACATTTTCTCCTAAGTCTAATTGATCGGAAAAGATTGGACCTTGGAAGGTAGAGGTCAAAAATCGGAGATTGGACCGAGGGGGTCGCGATTAGAAATTTGACCGCGAAAGGTCGAGGTAGGAAATAGGAGATCGGACCGAGGAGGTCGTGATTAGGGATTTGACCGCGAAGGGTCGAGATGGAAAATCGGAGATCGGACCGAGGAGGTCGCGATTAGGGATTTGACCGCGAAAGATCGAGATGGAAAATTGGAGATCGGACCGAGGAGGTCGCGATTAGGGATTTGACCGCGAAGGGTCAAGATGGAAAATTGGAGATCAGACCGAGGAGGTCGCGATTAGGGATTTGACCATGAAAGGTCGAAATGGAAAATCGGAGATCGGACCGAGGGGGTCGCGATTAGGGATTTGACCGCGAAGGGTCAAGATGGAAAATTGGAGATCATACCGAGGAGGTCGCGATTAGGGATTTGACCATGAAAGGTCGAAATGGAAAATTGGAGATCGGACCGAGGGGGTCGCGATTAGGGATTTGACCGCGAAAGGTCAAGATGGAAAATCGGAGATCGGACCGAGGAGGTCGCAATTAGGGATTTGACCGCGAAGGGTCGAGATGGAAAATCGGAGATCGGACCGAGGAGGTCTCGATTAGGAATTTGACCATAAAAGGTCGAGATGGAAAATCGGAGATCAGGCCGAGGAGGTCGCGATCAAGGATTTGACCATGAAAGGTCGAGATAGAAAAATCGGAGATCGGACCGAGGAGGTCTCGATTAGGGATTTGACCATGAAATGTCGAGATAGGAAAATCGGAGATCGGACCGAGGAGGTCTCGATTAGGGATTTGACCATGAAAGGTCGAGATAGGAAAATCGAAGATCGGACCGAGGAGGTCTCGATTAGGGATTCCAGAGATAGGACCATGCAATTATGATAATTGTTCAAGTTTACTTAAAACAGTGTCTTTTATTTATTTCTATTTGGTTGGAAAAGGGGGTTTTGCCCTTCTTTTTCGCAACTACTCTAGATCCTGGATCAGTGGGTTCCGTCACTAAGTCTATAAGCCCCTCGTATTCCACCTGTATTTCGACCTCCCAGGGTGGACAGCCCCGGGCGAGGGTCCTATAGGGCACGCGGATCCCACTGACCGAGAGAGAAGAACGATCCTAACGGGTCTAGCGGGTCATAGGAACTTTTAACGCACGAGCGATTCGAATTATAGTCAAGGCAATACCGGGAAAGTCTCGTCTTTCAGCCTTAATAGAATTTTGGCAGAATTTCGCTTGCGCGATTAACGTTTTGATTTTTCGGTAATGTCTGAGAAGATAATAGGCATGGGTCAAGCGGTAAAAGCCGGATGACACAGTGTCACATTGAACTTCGTTGCATATGCCGTGCGTGAGTCAAAATCGAAGTCAATGCCGGGTCAAGATCTTGCCAATCTTTCCTTGTCGGAATTTTGGCAGAGCTTCGCTTGAGCGAAAGATCTTTTGGATTTTTGGCATGAACTTGGTCTCGACTCTTACGCATTCCGTGCGGGTCAAGGTCAAAGTCAATGTCGGAGTCAAGATTCTATCGATTTTTTTCCTTGTTGGAATTTCGGTAGAGTTTTGCTTGAGCAAAAGATCTTGACTTCCATTATGGACTAAGGCTTGACCTTTACGGGGATATGCAACTGGGCTATATGACACGGACTTGACCAAAAACCAACCAAAAGTCACGGTTTTTTGAAATGTGTGACACGGACTGTGCATTGGTCGACACTGGCTGCCATGGGGAGTTTGGGGTGATTCCGTGCGCGCCCGGGAGCATCGTAAGGCTATCCGTGACTGCAGCTGAAAAACCACCCCGGGTTTAAAGGGACGTGCGTCCAAAGTGTACATGATATATAAGGTGCGCGTAGTGTGCGGCCTCCTAAAAATATTCCTTTTTGAGTTAAAACAGAGATTTTTCAGAAATGTGTTTTAAAGGAATGATTTTTCGGGACGGGAGAAAATGCAACAGATAAGGCACGTAAATTTTCTGGGAGCCCAATGGGCCTCTTGGAACCGAATAGCCCCAAGCCGCGCATTAACCTTAATTTGTCCAGTGGAATTGCCACCGAGGCCGCCCTGGCCGTAATCCAAGGAGGATTGAGCCGTACGACTGCATGGATCAATTTTCCAGGTTCCACTCCTTTGCAATTTCAGGTTGCTTCCCAAACATTTCAGGTACCTTTCAGTAGGCTTTCCTGTTCAAAGTATGCACAATTCTCAAGATGCAAATGATGCAATGCAATGCGAGGAAAGAAAGCGAGCACGATAATTGGAATCCGTGACGGGAGTCTAACCCGCTCAAAGGAAAAAAAGCTTTCTTTTTATTATTTTTTTTCGAAAAGAGATACCGGTACGTGGGATTGTTAAACCACCGCTTATCCCAAGCCCCGGGTTAGGGAGCGATACAAGAAGGTTAAATGGTTTCCACCTATATACCGGGTATCGTTTATTTTGAAAATGAAAGCTTTTCTCCTTTGGGATGTCCCCAGCGGAGTCGCCAAACTATGAATGTGTGCCCAAATTCTATTTTTTGTTTTTTAGATTGGATTCACGCGAGTTTAAAAACATCCGGTTTAATTTGAAAAACGGAGTCGCCACGCCATTTTGATTTCCTCAAAACTTTGAAAAAAAGGATTTTAGGGTTCGGAGGTTAAGTTACCCCTTGGGAAGAACGGATCGTCGTTCACCCAAAGTGCCTTGCCGTAGCAAGTCTCCCTAGATTCCATTTTTCGTGCTTGCTTGTGTGCTTTCTTGTGTGCATGTGTTGAAAAGAGAGGGGGGGAATGTCCCAAGTTGTCTTTCGGACGTACAAACCATTTAGTTGGTTGTCGCTCGGGATTCCTTGGATTTTTATGTGTTCGGGACTTTGATCCCGTCCTCATCTTGGACTTGTGATCATCACTTTTTGACCTTGGGTCTTGCGTGATCGAGAGAAGGACTCTCTTTTATAGTCCAAAATGGGGTTCTTTAGAAAAGGAGTGTCCTTAGCCCATCAATCCTACACTTTGAGACGATTGAGCTTATATTGGAGCTATCATGCTCGTCTCAAGTGATAATCGGAGATATAGGTTCAAGGTTTATCCCTTTCTAAAGAGATTGTGGCACCTTTTAATGGAAGAAACGATGTAAAGATAGGATCTTTACACCGGTCCGTTCCGAAGGTTGCATCAAGTACCAATTGGGGACTAGGGGAATGCATGTTTTAGGATAAAAATGACATTTTTAATGAAAAGATGACATTTTGAGTGCAAAGGATGCTATTTGATTGCAAATGATGCTTTTTAATGTAAAGAAATGATTTTTTAATGCAAAGGATGCATTTTTATATGGAAAAATAGCATTTCATGTGCAAAGGATGCATAAAGATGTTATTTTGAAAGCAAAGGATGCTACTTTGATTGTAAAGAAATGATTTTTAATGCAAAGGATGCATTTTTATGTATGAAAATGGGTTTTAGGTGCAAAGGATGCAATTTTAATGTAAAGATTACATTTTTAAGTGCAAAGGATGCATAAAGATATCATTTTTATGTAAAGAAAAGATTTTTAGGTGCAAAGGATGCACCTTTAATGCAAAGACTACATTTTTATGAGCAAAAGATGCTTATGTTAATGCAAATGATGCAAAGGGGAAGGGGATATGATTTACATGTTCAAAGATATAATCTTTAACAACAATATACCAAATACCAAGCAATATATAGCAATATGTAAATGCAAGGAGCAAGTATATCACATAAACAAGTATAATGCAAGATAAGGGGGTGAGAGGTTACCAATGGTGGTGACCTCTTTCTCTTTGGAATTTGCCTAGTGAAGGGACCAACTTTTGGAGGCTTCAAGGAGGAGGGAGGTGGCTCTTGGCACTCTCAGCTTCCTGGATTTTCGTAGGGATGTTTTGGGAGCATTTTTGTGCTCCAAATTCCTTATGAAAATGGGTAGAGGAGGCCTCTATTTATAGGTAGCTGGAAAAAGGCGAAAGAGGCCGCGTGGCTTCATTTGCGGCAAAAGAGGCCGCGTGGCTACATTTGCTGCCGACCCAAATTTTTCCAGAAACATGCAAGGTGGCATTCTAGAAGGTCAGCGAAAGAGGCCGCATGGCTTCATTTGCGGCAAAAGAGGCCGCGTGGCTACATTTGCTGCCGACCCAGATTTTTCTAGAAACATGCAAGTTAGCATTCTAGAAGGTCAGCGAAAGAGGCCGCATGGCTTCATTTGCAGCAAAAGAGGCCGCGTGGCTACATTTGCTGCCGACTCAGATTTTTCTAGAAACATGCAAGGTGGACTTCTAGAAGGGCTTTTCACCGAAGGTTTGCGTGGAATTTTAATTCCTAGCAAGTCCTTCACCCCTCGGAAGGTTCGGAAAAGTTCCCGAATTGCCCCTGAACTTTATGAAAGTCCGGGGAATTGCCGAGAAACTTAATCGGAAGGCATGAGCCAGATTTGGGTACTTACACCAGGGTTCCTTAATAGGCTCAGGTCCCAAGTCTACTTCATAACAGAAAGCCGGGGCTTCTCTTCTACCCACTCTGAAGGGTTTTATAGCTTTTCCCTCGGGGATCTCTACCAGTGAGGCTAGAGTAGCTAGGGCATCTGCGAATCTGTTCTTTTCCCTTGGCAAGTAGTGGAAAGTTACTTCTCTGAATTGTCCAGTCAACTCCTCCATATAGGCATGATATCGCTGAAGATTAGGGTCCACAGTCTTTCATTTGTTGGAGACCTGGTTGATGATCAGGGCTGAGTCTCCATAAACTTCAAGCTCCTTGACATTCCTTTCTAAGGCAGCTTCTAAACCAGCAATGCAGGCTTCATATTCAGCAACATTGTTCGTAGCAGGGAAGTTCAGCTTAAGGGCTATGGGCGTGTGCTCATCTTTCGGATCAACCAGTAGCATCCCTACGCCATTTCCTCTTTTGTTAGCAGCTCCGTCAAAGAATAGCTGCCATCGGTTTTCAGGCTCGACTACAAAGATCCCTTCATCGGGGAATTGGGGTTCGTGCCCGCGGTCCTCATTATCGGGAAAATTTGCCGGATGGTCTCGACAATGCTTGACCCTTGATTGCCTTTACGGTCACATAGTTGATGTCATACTCACTAAGAAGAAGGATCACTTTGCTAGACGCATCGAGAGGGAAGGCTTATCAAAGATGTACTTGATGGGGTCCATTTTCGAGACCAAGTTCACAGGTGGGCTTGCATATAATGCTTCACTACCGACTACCCGCACTAGTCCCGCACAAGTCTTTTCACATGCTAAGTAATTGAGCTCACTCCCCGCAGCCTTCCTACCGACAAAGTAAATGGCATTTTCTACCCGAGAGTCTTTCTTCTCCTGAGCAAGCATAGCCCCAACTGCCGTATCAGTGACAGTGAGATAGAGCAAAAGAGGTTTCTGTCTATATGGGGGGCATAGTACCGGAGGATGTACTAATTACGCCTTGATCTGGTCAAAGGCATCCTGGCATTCTTCGGTCCATTCTGTGTCTACATTCTTCTTCATGAGCTTGAAGATGGGCTCGCACATAGTGGTCAACTGGTTGATGAAACGGCTGATGTACTGCAGTTTACCCATAAAGCTTTTGACTTCTGTCTGGGTTTGAGGTGGCCTCATGTCCATAATGGCTTTGATCTTTCGGGGGTCGACTTCGATACCTCGCTCCGTGACCATATACCCGAGCACTTTTCCCCTTGTCACTCCGAAGGTGCATTTGGCAGGGTTTATTCTCATGGAATGTTGTCTGAGCCTCTCGAAGAACTTTCCCAGGTCAACAAAGTGTTGCCCATCCTCGCCTATGGAGTAGATTATCATGTCGTCGATGTAAACCTCAATCTCCTTGTGGATCATGTCATGAAAAAGCGCGGTCGCTGCCCTTTGATAAGTAGCCCCGGCGTTCTTAAGCCCAAATGGCATTACTGTATAGCAGTAAGTTCCCCACGGTGTGGTGAAGGCTGTCTTTTCTTGGTCTTCTTCGGCCATCTTGATCTGGTTGTAGCCTGCAAAGCCGTCAACGAAGGATTTGACCTCGTAGTTGGCAGTTGAGTCCACCAGGATGTCTATGTTTGGTAAGGGGTAATCGTCTTTGGGGCTGGCCTTGTTCAGATCCCGGAAATCTACACAGCAGCGCACCTTCCCATTGGCCTTGGTCACGGTCACAATATTGGACAACCATGTCGGATATTCGATGACTCTGATGAATCCTACCCGCAGTAGCTTCTCAATTTCTTCTTTGACCTGTAGAGACCACTCTGGCTTGATCTTTCTCAGTTTCTACTTTACTGGCTTAGCATCTGGTGCTAGAGGGATTCTGTGCTCTACTATCGAACTGTCTAGCCCCGGCATATCCTTGTACGACCATCGAAAGACGTCCATGTATTCTCTGAGCAGATTGATCAGTCTATCCCTTTCAACCCCCTGGAAGAAGTTTCCAATCTGTGTCTCTTTAGGTTCCTCGACAGTACCCAAGTTAACACTTGTCAAAACCTCCTCGGCAGCTTGGGCCCGGTTTTCCTCTTTTTCTGTAACCTGCTTAAAGATTTCTTTAATGTATTGTTCGTTTAGTGTGTTTGCATCTTGTTCAAATGATTCATTATTAACTTTTGTTAAGTTTTGAGTTAATTTATCATTTGTTAAGTTGGCAATAAGAGGATACTCAGAAAGATCTGTCATTTCATTCAAAGCAAGGGGAAAGATGACATTGATTACATGTTCATAATCCTCAGGCGTGAGGCCTTAGGATGACTCAGAGGACTGGAATTCAAAGATTCCCGACTCAACTGACTCTTGACCCTACTGACTCTGGACCCTACACTACTTATTGATTCGAAGTGTTTGACGCGGGTTGGACTGGGGTTTACTCTTTCCTGCTGTTGCCCTGGGGAGTAGCAGTCTTGTCAGCATTCTTCAGAAAGTTGGAAACTTCGAACTGATCGAAAACTTACCGGAAATCATTAGTAGGCCGGTACCGTGGAAAGATGGTGAGGGGAGCTAGAGTAGCCTGATGCAATCTCTCGGCGAGCTCGTCTGTGACAACTGGACTCATTGACTGAAGAATCTGGCTCATCTTATCAATACACTGCTGATAACTCATTTTCTCTTTACTGATCTTTGATACCACAACCTTGTCAGTATAGCCAACGGGAGGGTTAGCCTGGATAATGCTGATAAAGTCTTCTTTAGGAGAGACCTTGATTCTTCCTTGATTGGCCACGTATTCTATGGGTTTTCTGTATTCTGCTTCCAAATCTGCTAGCTTCTCATTGAACTTCACGATGGCAACAAATTCAGAACTTTCTGCCTCGAGAGGGTCACTGACCACAGGGGTATCAGGCTGGACTGTGTTTTGAATGACGGGTTCCTTGGTAGGCTCTTTGGCATAACTGACGTAGTAATCAAACTTGCCCGAAGGCTCCCCTAAAGTTCCAACGCTCTTGTCCCCGGCTTCGTACCTTTCCTTTAATTTCTGTTGCATGGACTTCCTCTTCTTCTTCTTTCTTGAAGGAGCGTCTTCATTAATCCATTCTTGATACTCATATTCCAGACAGTCTTCACAATCGCACACATCATACCAGATATGGGGCCTGGGTTGAACTGGGATGGCCTCTCCGACTACTTGGTTATTACCATTGTTGACTACCATGTTGGCCATTTTGACACTGGAAAGTTGAGACTTGAGGACTCTGACGGGTTATCTGAGATCTCTGCGCCGATAAACTGCTGTACCGGTGTTCTCACCCACTTCTTTCTCGCTGCGGGAAAGGGATAGGAGAGGTTTAGACTCGGGGTAGGTGTTTAGGCTGAAGGCTCAAGCAATATGCAAATTAAGAATCTTTCAGTTTACTTAAAACAGTGTCTTTTATTAATTTCTATTTGGTTGGAAAAGGGGTTCTGCCCTTCTTTTTCGCAACTACTCTAGATCCTGGATCAGTGGGTTCCGTCACTACGTCTATAAGCCCCTCGTATTCCACCTGTATTTCGACCTCCTAGGGTGGACAGCCCCAGGCGAGGGTCCTAAAGGGCACGCGGATCCCACCGACCGAGAGAGAAGAACGCTCCTAACGGGTCTAGCGGGTCATAGGAACTTTTAACGCACGAGCGATGCGAATTATAGTCAAGGCAATACCAGGAAAGTCTCGTCTTTCAGCCTTAACGGAATTTTGGCAGAATTTCGCTTGCGCGAATGACGTTTTGACTTTTCGGTAATGTCCGAGAAGATAATAGGCATGGGTCGGGCGGTAAAAGCCGGATGACACAGTGTCACATTGAACTTCGTTGCATACGCCGTGCGTGAGTCAAAATCGAAGTCAATGCCGGGTCAAGATCTTGCCAATTTTTCCTTGTCGGAATTTTGGCAGAGCTTCGCTTGAGCGAAAGATCTTGGGATTTTTGGCATGGACTTGGTCTCGACTCTTACGCATTCCGTGCGGGTCAAGGTCAAAGTCAATGTCGGAGTCAAGATTCTACCGATTTTTCCTTGTCGAAATTTCGGCAGAGTTTCGCTTGAGCAAAAGATCTTGACTTCCGTTATGAACTAAGGCTTGACCTTTACGGGGACATACAACTGGGCTATATGACACGGACTAGACCAAAAACCAACCAAAAGTCACGATTTTTTGAAACGTGTGACACGGACTGTGCATTGGTCGACACTGGCTGCCATGGGGAGTTTGGGGTGATTCCGTGCGCGCCCGGGAGCATCGTAAGGCTGTCCGTGACTGCAGCTGAAAAACCACCCCGGGTTTAAAGGGACGTGCGTGCAAAGTGTACAGGATATATAAGGTGTGCGTAGTGTGCGGCCTCCTAAAAATGTTCCTTTTTGAGTTAAAACAGAGATTTTTCAGAAATGTGTTTTAAAGGAATGATTTTTCGGGACGGGGGAAAATGCAACAGATAAGGCACGTAAATTTTCTGGGAGCCCCAGTTAGTCTTGGAACTGAATAGCCCCAAGCTGCCAAGGCTGCCAGATTAACCTCAATTTATCCTGGTGGAATTGCCACTGAGGTCGCCCGGTCAGAATCCAAGGAGGATTGAGCCGTACGACTGCATGGATCAATTTTCCAGGTTCCACTCCTTTGCAATTTCAGGTTATTCCCCGAACATTTCAGGCACCTTTCAGTAGGCTTTCCTGTTCAGAGTATGCACAATTCCCAAGATGCAAATGATGCAATGCAATGCAAGGAAAGAAAGCAAGCACGATAATTGAAATCCGTGACGGGAGTATAACCCGCTCAAAGGAAAAAGCTTTTTATTTTTTTTCGAAAAGAGATACCGGTACGTGGGATTGTTAAACCACCGTTTATCCCAAGCCCTGGGTTAGGGAGCGATACAAGAAGGTTAAATGGTTTCCACCTATATACCGGGTATCGTTTTTTTTTTTTTTTGAAAATGAAAGCTTTTCTCCTTTGGGATATTCCTCAGCGGAGTCGCCAAACTGTGAATGTGTGCCCAAATTCTATTTTTTGTTTTTAGATTGGATTCACGCGAGTTTGAAAACATCCGGTTTAATTTAAAAAACGGAGTCGCCACGCCATTTTGATTTCCTCAAAACTTTGAAAAAAAGGTTTTTAGGGTTCGGAGGTTAAGTTACCCCTTGGGAAGAACGGATCGTCGTTCACCCAAGGTGCCTTGCCGTAGCAAGTATCCCTAAATTCCATTTTTCGTGCTTGCTTGTGTGCTTTCTTGTGTGCATGTGTTGAAAAGAGGGGGTGGGGAAATGTTCCAAGTTGTCTTCCGGACGTACAAACCATTTAGTTGGTTGTCGCTCGGGATTCCTTGGATTTTTATGTGTTCGGGACTTTGATCCCGTCCTCATCTTGGACTTGTGATCATCGCTATTTGACCTTGGGTCTTGCGTGATCGAGAGAAGGACTCTCTTTTATAGTCCAAAATGAGGTTCTTTAGAAAAGGAGTGTCCTTAGCCCATCAATCCTATGCCTTGAGACGATTGAGCTTATATTGGAGCTATCATGCTCGTCTCAAGCGATAATCGGAGATATAGATTCAAGGTTTATCCCTTTCTAAAGAGATTGCGGCACCTTTAATGGAAGAAACGATGTAAAGATAGGATCTTTACACCGGTCCGTTTCGAAGGTTGCATCAAGTATCAATTGGGGACTAGGGGAATGCATGTTAAAATGACATTTTTAGTGAAAAGATGACATTTTTGGGTGCAAAGAATGCTCTTTGATTTGCAAAGGATGCTTCTTATGTAAAGAAATGATTTTTAATGCAAATGATGCATTTTTATGTAAAGAAAAGATTTTTAATGCAAAGGATGCATTTTTATGTGGAAAAATAGTGTTTTATATGCAAAGGATGCATAAAGACTACATTTTGAAAGCAAAGGATGCTACTTTGATTATAAAGACATGATTTTAAGTGCAAAGGATGCATCTTGGTACATGAAAATGGGTTTTAGGTGCAAAGGATGCACCTTTATTGTAAAGACATTATTTTTATATGCAAAGGATGCATTTTTATGCATGAAAATGAATTTTAGGTGCAAAGGATGCATCTTTAATGCAAAGACTACATTTTTATGGGCAAAGGATGCCAAAGACTACATTTTTATGAGCAAAGAATGCAATAGTAATGCAAAGATCACATTTTATGAGCAAATGATGCTTATTTCATGCAGAGGATGCAAAGGGAAAAGGGGGGGGGGTATGATTTATATGAATAAAGATAGGATCTTTAACAACAAATACCAAGTCCCAAGCAATATAATAGTAATATGTAAATGCAAGGAGCAATTATATCACATAAACAAGTATAATGCAAGGTAAGGGGGGTAAGAGGTTACCAATGGTGGTGACCTCTTCTTCTTTGGATCTTGCCTAGTGGAAGGACCAACTTTTGGAGGCTTCAAGGAGGAGGGGGGTGGCTTCTTGGCACCTTCAGCTTCCTGATCTTCGTGGGATATTTTAGGAGAGTTTTTATGCTGGAAATTGGTTGTATATGTGTCAAAATGGGTAGAGGAGGGCTCTATTTATAGGCAGTCTGGATAAGACCAATGAAGCCGTGCGGCCAGGAGTTCCCTCCTAATGCAGCCGTGCGGCATTATCCTGTATGACTCAGCATCTTTCTAGAATCATGCAAGGTGGCCTTTCTAGAAGGAATTTTGCATAAAATAAAAACGTGTTTCTTTAATTTAAAGCAGTCCCTTCAGCCCTCGGAAGGTTCGGAACAGTTCCGGAATTGCTCCTGAACTTTAGGAAAGTCCGGGGAATTGCCGAAAAACTTAACCGGAAGGCATGAGCCAGATTTGGGTACTTACAGCGAGATAACTAGTCATTTGACTATTTTGTCCTCTTCAGTTTATTCCGTTAGTCAGTTAGGTCCAAAACTAACGAGGTTAGTTAGAAACTTAACGAAACACGACGAAACTGATATGGTTTCATCAAAACATAAAAGAGAGACGAAGAGTAGTGTAATCATGATTTATTGGTTCAGAATGGGGTGTCTACAGAGCCCCTCGGCGACAAGACTTATGGAAGAAGTCATGTCATCGATAGAAAAGACATCATTCTGAACATTGGGATGATCGTGCCGCACAGCTGCCTACGTATCTCTAAGAGAGAATCAGACCAAACGTAGTTCGACTCCAAAACACTAAAAAGGCTATTTTAGGTATTTTGAAAAGCATTTTTGAAAATCGAAGAGGGATTTTTTTTTGAAAAGGTAAAATCATACTGAGGAATCAAAAGACTTGACCCAATTCTGATGATACCCGATTTGTTGATGAAGTTGTTGAAGTGTGCCGCCCGAGGTTGCTGACGTAGCTGAGGTTGCCATTGTTGTTGCCGAGGTCATGGACTTTGTTGTCGTTGCCGAGGTCACGGACTTTGAAGTTTGCTGCGGTCACAGACTTTGAAGATGTTGCCGAGGTCACGGTCTTGAAGTTTGCTGCCGTCACAGACTTTGTTGATGTTGCCGAGGTCACGGACTTGAGGTTGCTGCCATCACAGACTTTGAAGTTGTTGCCGAGGTCACAGACTTGAGATTTGCTGCCATCACAGACTTTGAAGTTGTTGCCGAGGTCACGGACTTGAAGTTTGCTGCTGTCATAGACTTTGTTGGTGTTGCCGAGGTCACGGACTTGAAGTCGTCGGTTGAGATGGAGGTTCTGTCGGCCCCTGTAATGCAAGGATATATGCATGATGGTCTCGGATAGACCCGAATGATTCTTACCTTTTTGTACCTGCCAGCACATAAAGATTCCAAGTAGATTTTCCAGATTTTAGTTGTTCAACTAGACTTACGTGGTGGTGCTCACGTCTGTTCGTGTAAATGGCCGGTCGGTCATTTTGGTGGTGAGTTCATGTATTAGTATATGGTATATGGAAATGTAGGGACATTTGTATGGATTTGTATTTGAGATGGGTAAACTGTATGAGTGAACTTGTGTTTGACAAGTTGGGACCAAATCAGGTTTTGCAGAATCTGTTGCTAGTCAGCGAGGCTGAATTTCAATGAGTACCCTTTCGTGAACACATCTAGGCCTGTTGCAAATCTTCTTTCTTACTTCTCCCTTGAGTCGTGTCTCTAGGAGGAAAACGACTACAAATCTGTCGACTGTCGTAATGGCTCTATGTCCAAGGCCCTTTGCTGTCTCAAGCCCCAAGTTGCTTGAATGCGGTAGATGGTTTTGTGAACAGGCTTGAAGATGATTGAAGAAGACTCTCCTTGTTGATTTGATTTGAAGAAGATCGAATAATGCTCGATGAAGAAGGTTGAAGAATAGTCTCCCTTTCTCCTTGATTTTTTTTTCCTTAGTGACGCACCCTGGTTTTTGCCTAGACCGCCCTTTCGGGTTTTCAATCTAGCGGGCATCTCTTTTGCGCCTTTCCTTTTTTTGTGATATAACTTTTGCCTAGGCCGCTCTTTACAAGTTTTCAACCTAGCGAGCCATTTTTTTTTGAAAAGTATGTGTACTCGAAGAGGACTCAGTTGGAAGAATCTCATTAAGGAGAAAGAGATGTGTTGGGTATGCTTATTATAAATCCCTCCTATTACTTGATTTGATTGATACCATCACCTAATTTATTTTATATGGACTATAGGACATTATGTATGAAGTTTTACAACTTCAATTTTAGTTAAGTCCATTTTTATAGTTTAGTTATTTAGGCTCGAAAAAGATGGCTCTTTAAATTAAAAGGCAAAGTCACTGTTTTTGACCACAAGGCAATGTATTAACCAAAGCAATTTATTGTCCACAATATATTGACCGCATGACATAAGCCTTGGAATCATTTTGAGCACATGGAAATACACTCTTTGACCGTGTGGTATTTATTGACTGCAAGCCATAGTTTTGGGTTCAAAAAAGGTATTGACCACAATACAATGAATTGACCACATGGAATATACTTTGACCGCATGCCTCAGTTGACCGCAAGAAATTATTTTGGACCACAAGGCAGGAAGGGATTGGACCGCATGGAATTATCTTGAAACTCTCTTGGACCGCATGACTCCTCATCTTGACCGCAAGAATATTCTTCTTGGCCTCAAAATCACTTTGACCGCATGCAATGGCATTGACAGCAAGAAATTGTTGCAAGATAATGTATTAACCTCAAGTCTCAATGTTTGACCGCAAGCAATTGTTTGACCGCAAGAAATTGTTGCAAGGTAATGCTTTGACCGCAAGTTATTATTTGACCACAAAATATTTATTTGGACCGCAAATAAATTATTTTGACCACAAAGTATTTTTTGGACCGCATGGAATCTCTGTTGACCGCATGGAATTATTTCGACCACATAGTATGTGACTGACCGCACTCCTCTCCACCCTAAGCCAAATTGAAGGTTGAAGATTTTGATGTTGGTAAAATGGATCACAAGGTAAACCTCAGTGCAAACCGCAGATCATGGCAGACCGCATCACATTCCAGACCACATATCTTGCCAGACCGCACTTCATCAAAATTGAGAATTTAACTCTGATCACAACTCAGAGTTAACTCAGAGAATTTTACCGTTGCAGAATTTGCTTCAAAAGTTCAAATTGGTGACAGCTGGGTTATTTCGTACAAAGGACACACCAGTACACCACCTTGCCACTAACTCTGCAACATAGAGACAAAAAGGACACGTGCTCCAATTATACATCAACATCACATTGTCCTTGAAGCTTGCTCAACACGAAATTCCAACAGCTACTTTATTTCCAAGGCTATAAATAGACCTTATGATCAAGCCTGAAGACCTATATATACAAGAGAGTGCCAGATAGCTAGAGAGCCAGAGATTTGCTGGAGACGTCGTTATAATCATCAAGAAGTGTTGAAGCTCAAAATCTCCAGAATCCTTCGAATCTTCAAACACTTCTTCATCTTCAAAAGCTTTCAAGAATATCACTTACCCAGAAATCTCTCAAGCCTTGTAACCACTCCAGATTCATTAAGCTCTCTCATTTATATTATAAAGAGCTCTTGAATCTTGAACACACACACATACACTGGTTATTGTCTAGGATTTGCTTCATAGAAAAAGATAGTTAGATTTGAGATTGTTTGATTCTCAATTTGTATTTCTTTGTAACAGCTACTCAAATCTAATATACTATCTCCCTTAGAAAATCCAAGACTAACCATCTTGGTAGAGGACGTAGATCTTTAACGATTGAACCTCTCCAAATATCGTGTCATTTACTTTCTGCACTTTACATTTCAAGTTCATAAGTTTTCATATTGTTTCTTGTGTTTGATCTTCACTTGCATCCAACTTCATATTGAATTGTGTTTATAGTACAAATCTGCCTAAGCTTATTTTCAACTTTGCGGTCGACCACACTTTCACTTTTGCGGTCGACCACACTATCTTTCAACTACTAAGCTTTTATACTTACAAATCTGCCTAAGCCATTTTCAACCTCGCGGTCGACCACACTTTCACTTTTGCGGTCGACCACACTATTTTTAAATACTAAGTTTTGTACTTAGAAAACTTCCGCTGTGCATTTTACTAAGCTTGAAAGTTGGTTTTTACTAGACCACACTTTCAGCCCAAGTAAGCCAAGGTTGAATTTTCAAAAAGAGTAGAAATTTTTATACAGCTATTCACCCCCCCTCTAGCTGTTTTCATACTCTTGTTGCACCTTTGGGACCAACAAGTGGTATCAGAGCCAAACACCTTTATAAAACTATTCTTTGTTTTTCAAGCTTAACAGCTTGGGTGCCGATTCGTCATGGCAACTTCAAGAGCTATGGCAACGATTAACTCTTCACACATTCCTATGTTGGATGAAGATCACTTCGATATCTGGAAAGCTTGAATGCTAATTCATTTAGAGTCAATAGTTGAAAGGCTGGTTGATTGTATCAACGATGGACCTTTTGTTTCGATGAAAGCCAATACTGATGTAACTACCAATACCGAAGTTCCTGAAGTCACAAAGCTGAAGACGGAATGGACTGACGAAGAAAGAAAGTATGTTGCATTAGATAGCAAAGCCAGAAATATCATTTCCGGAACATTACCCACTTCCACCTATCAGAAGGTACTCAAATGCAAGACTGCAAAGGAGATATGGGACTCTATTGAAAACTATCTCGAAGGTGATGATCAATGCAAGGAAAGCAAGAAATTTGAAGTTGAAAGGAGATACAGCAGTTTCAACAGACTACCCAATGAATCTCTATGTCAAACCTACGATCGCTATGTTGAGGTAGTAAATGCTTGCTTATCTCTAGGTAAAGTTTTAACTGATAAAGAAATTAACATGACATTCCTTTCTGCTCTGGGATCCAAATGGATGCACAAAGAAACTTCCCTCGAAGATTCAAAACAGTTAAATACATGGACTCTCAGTAATTTATATGCAAACCTCAAAGTTTATGAGTTAAAATTACAACATATTGAAGAAGTCGAGGGAAAGGGAAAATCACTTTCTATGTCTGTTGTTGATCATGTGGAGAAACCCTCAAAGTCTACCTCAGATCCTAGTATTTCAACTTCTTCTCTCATCGATATGGATGATGAGGATTTTGTCATGTTTGTAAAAAGTTTTCAAAAATTTCGTAAAAATTCAAAACCGTTTTCAAAAGGTAAATATCCAGCAACATCTTCAAGGGTGAGTGACTCAAAGAAAAAGAGTGACCTCGTTTGCTACAATTGTAGAAAGCCGGGTCATTTTGCTTCAGAGTGTCCTCAACCCAAATATGAATATTTGAAAAAGTAAACTTTCCCTTCGAAATTTTCTCAACGAAAGGGAATGGTTGCTGAAGAAGAAGAGAATTCTAAAGAACTTGCAACTTGGATCGAGACTGATTCTGATGAAGACAGCGATGAGAGTACCGAAGAGGTAAATCTCTGCCTCGTAGCTGAGGATGCTTCTAGTGACTCAGAAGATGAAGTTCACGATGAGTCGCTCAAAAAGAGGAATGAGGTGATTTCAAAGAAAACCAAGCTTGTGGCTGACAGTGTGGACTATAGCAATTTTGACCTCACTCCAAGCACCAAAATTGGAAATTGTTCATTTTCTCGCCCCATCTTTCCATCCAAAAATGAAACATCTTCAAAAGCTAAATCAATTCCAAAAGTTTCAAAAAGGGTCAATGAGATTTCCCCCATGGATCAAGAAGAGATGTTTAAAAAGGCTGAAGTGATGATCCAAAGGTTTGAAAATGTTAAGAAAGCTCTATCACTATCAACCGATGAAATTTCTCAGCTCAAGACGGAGAAAACTGTGATGAGGTCCGAAATTTCAAATCTTAAGGGCCAAATCAAAAGTATGACTCCTCTTGCAGATCAAAACCACATCCTTGAAACTAAGGTTGCTGCACTTCAACTCCGCAATGATGACCTGGTTACCCAAATCAACGATCTTCAAAAGTTTATTGATGGGTGGCTCAAGTAAAAATCCACCGCGGATCAAATCATAGACTCCCAAATTTCCAATGGAATTACGGAGGGTCTAGGTTTTGGATCCGGTGAAGAAGAGAAGTGTGCATCCGATAGTGAAAAGGATGAGGAGATTTCAAAACTAACTAATGAAATTCCTAAGAGGAAGCATGCTAATCCTAAGGGTAAAGGACAACATAATTTCAATTATGTCTACCCAAAGTATAGGAAGGACTCTCAGATAAAAGAAAAGGATTCTGAGATTGATGATTCGGAGAACATGGCTTATGGAGTTGGCCGCATCCCTACTCCAACCACTTTTGGTGGAATTGGTGGTGCTGGCAACTGCAAGGCTGACCGCCCTTCTTCTTCGACCATTCCTCCTGCCTTCAAAAGCAAGAAGAATGCTCCTAGAAAATACGTAGTCAAGCCAAAGCCAGTTCCCTTTGTCAAAGCTAAAATCACTGCTCCCAAACCGCATGCAACTCTTAAGAAAAGTAAAGAGTTAGTAAAAACACATGATATTTGTAGCTTTCATCATTGTTCTGTGTGTGATAGTTATGGTCACTCGGCTGCTGAATGCCTTTTAAGATTCACACCTAATGCTCGAAGACATAATCCGCCTTCGGTCAAACAGGTGTGGGTCGTTAAAAGGTGCTAACCCCAGGACCCAAAAGAATAAAGGGGACCTCGTGCTTAAATGTTTATTTTTTCAGTCCCTCTGCTTCATGGCTGGATCTTACAAGGCAAATTCAAATGAATGGTATCTCAACAAAGGTCGTTCAAGACACATGACCGGAGATATCACCTTGCTGGAAGATGTCCGTGAAGAAAATGGTCCATCAGTAACGTTTGGGGATAACAACAAAGGAAAGACAATTGGATATGGAGTCATTCGAAAAGGAAATATCACTATAAAAGAAGTATCTCTAGTCAAAGGACTCAAGCATAATCTTCTCTCCATATCTCAATTTTGTGACAAAGGATTGCACTACAACTTTACTTCAACAAATTGCTTTATCAAAGATGGCACATCCGGAGTCACTTTGCTCAAAGGGATTCGTAAGAGTAATGTTTATATTATCGATTTTAATTCTGCTTGCAATCTTACTAATCTTTGTTTTGTAGCAAAAAGTGTGAGTAAAAATAGTTGGCTGTGGCACAAAAGACTTAGTCATCTGAACTTCAAGTATCTATCTAAGATTGGAAGAGAAAGTCTAGTTCGTGGTCTACCCAAAGTAGCTGATCACCACGACAAGAAGTGCGTCGCATGTCAACTTGGCAAACAACCCAAGGCATCTTTCTCCAGCAAGACCGTGCCTTCAACTTCAAGATGTTTGCAACTACTTCACATCGATATGTTTGGACCTGTAACCATCGGAAGCATTGGAGGAAATAAATATACTTTAGTTGTGGTGGATGATTACTCAAGATATACATGGGTCAAAATGATGATCTCCAAATATGATTGTTATGATATTTTGACCGCACTCTTTAGACAGCTCCAAACACAAAAAGAAGATGACATCGTTAGTGTTAGATCAGATTATGGAACAGAATTCAAAAATAACGGTGTAGCTCAATACTGTGACGACCATGGTATTGATCATAACTTCTCTGCTATTGGAGTTAGATGGAGGAAATCTCCCTCTTGTAATAAAAACCGAGCAAGTGTACTCACTACCGGTGTAGCAGTATGCAAATGCAGGGGTCGAATCCACAGAGACTCGTTGGTAAACAAGTAAAGTGAAAGCAGTGAATTTCGTAACCACAGTTTATAGCTTTGATTTAGAACTAAGAGCATAAAATAAATAACAAAAACTAACTAAACGAGAAAACAGATTATGAGCAGGGATTCATAGATTGGATTTCACTTTACCATCATTCTATGCAGAATTTTATTTATAAAACATCAACTCAACTTCTAGGGTTCATTCACTTTAGCTAGGATCGACACGGTTAGGTGGCCGGATTACAATCCTAAATACTCTTTTAATATTGTGAATTCTATTACGGTTCCACAATATGCCAAGAATACGTTAAACACGAAAGAATAACAAAACCTAACGTTGATCCGATTCTATTACGGCACAGATCAAGTTATTCAATCAATAGTAGTCTATGTATAAATCGCCCAAATTAATGGCTCAATAAATACCCAATTATTCAAAGATGAGTTCGTATCTTAACATACGTCTCGAATCCAAGAACATGGAATTAAAATCTATTAATGAACTAGAAGGAATTAAATAGAAAGAATTAAAATACTATTGCATAGAAATCCGAAAAAAGATCCAACCAATCTACAAATCTAATGAATTAGCTACTCATAATTTACAATGATAAAAACCTGGAATGAATGATTCTTCTCTTCAATGGAATTAAAGAAAAGCATAAAAAACTCCAAGATCTGATATATGATATGTTATTCTCTAAACTAATATGGCTGCTATGAATATATAGGGTTTAGGGCGAAAAACTGTAGACCAAGGTTGAGAAATGTCAATTACACCCTTGTTGAAAATGTCAAACTGTTGCTGAAATACGGCGGAGCGCGGCCGCAATGGCTGTTGGCGCGTCAGCGATCGTTGGCAGGAAGTTTTGTACGTGATTTTTCTTCCGAGCGCGGTCGCCCTTGAAACTAGCGCGGTCGCCCTTGAGAAAGGGTCGATCGGCCAATTTAAGATAAAGGGTTGATCGGTACAATTTAGCAAAAGGGTCGATCGGCCCAATTTCATCTCTTTGCTTGAGCTGTTCTTGGCCATATTGGCCCCAAATGGCCTAGGCCCAATTAGCTTGGCCAGCCAAATTGCTCCTTCCTTCGGCCATGCACTGCCTTGGTTTTGTCCCATTTAGTATTCGTTTCGTCTCACTATTTTGCCGTCGCACTTTGGCCACTATAATGACTTCTTTTGCACTTCGCTCTTTGAGATTTTATTTTTTACTTTAACCCATGAATTTTTATAAATCAAATTTCCTCCAAAATTTCCATATTTCCAGATTAGTCCCTGAACTTTCGAAGATTTCCAATTTGGCCCTTGAACTTCCAAATGTCAGTTTTGTCCCAGATTTTTCAGAATTGCAATTTGATCCAAAATCTTCCAAAGTACGCTCCAATCCTCCATTTTGTCAGTAATTGCACTTCAACCCCTGTACTTTCAAAACACTCACAAACCATATCAAATACACATAAAACTCGAGAATCAAACACAAAGAAAGCCTAAAAGTGCATCATTTGGATGGGTAAATACACATCCATCAAACACCCAAAAACTAACCTTTTGCTCGTCCCGAGTAAAACAAAACTAAAAGAAATAAAATAAAACTACTCTAACTATTAATAATAAAACATTAAAGCAAAATAATTATTTTTGGGATGTTCTATCACAGATGAGTTATTGGCCATACAAGTCTCAGATTCTCACCAACACACATAATCAACAAGTGCCACCACAGTAATGGGATTACAATCACATTGAAGCAAAAAACTCACAATTTTCCACCGCGGCATGAATGATGAATGAATTATGGGAGGTCACTGCCAACAACCTAAAATTGTTTATAGATTCACTAAGTGATGCTCTAAATCAATATGTCATAGACAGTACAACCCAAAAAGGACACTCATATGCATATTTACTCGATTGTCAACCCGGTTACTCGATATTGAAAGAATAATATGGCTCAAAAGTTAAGTGCGACAATTCGCAAGGGCTAGGTTCATGGTTACAAATGAAGGTAAGGACATACGAAAACAAGAAAATGAAACTAGAAAGTCTTCAATACATCCTCACTTTGATGGTGATTTCTCCACTCACCCTTATTATTTCCCAATGTGCCAACCCACAAACTAAAACTTTTTCATACATTGACATCGGGTTGAGCACATTCCAATACTTTCTTTGGTCACCTTGAAACATGATTTTCACTTGAACATTAGAGAGGGCAAGGCTTCACTTTTTCTTTTTGCACAGATATATCACAAAGAATGTGCATTTAATATTTTGCTCAAGCCCCTATTTTCATTACATAACATGACCCATTTTTTTTTCGTGACCCTTTTCCACTCCACCCTTGATTTTCCAAACTTCCCCCACAAAACCCAATTCATTCCCTAGTTTCACTTTCTTGAAAAAGGTGAGAAAAATTAAATTTTTGTGTATAAGTTAAAAGGGTAGGACAATGAGGGTACAAATGAAGGCGAATGGTGGTCTAAGATAACCTCCCACTTTGTGAGAGATTCCATTCTTTTTCAAGCTCAAAAAGGGGTTCTAGCGGAAAATTTTATATAAGTGACTAGAAAGTTTAAGGCTCACAAAAAAGGATTCAAAGAATAGCCATATGTATATCAAGTAACCTATTGACGTGTTATTGACAATCATGCAAACATGTTCTAGGGACCCCGAGAATACACAAAGTGATCCCACAAAAGGTACCTAAGTTGATGACAATGACCAAGAATATGATACGAAAGTGAGAGGTGGTGCAATCATAATTTAAATGTTTCAATACAATCCCAATCACCACACTAATAATAGCACATGTGATTTTAAAATTAAAGCACACTCTAATCATCACAGACTTTGGCCAACATCCCAACTATGAAAAGAACAATTTTTTTTTAAATTTTTCTATTTTTTTAGAGGGTGACACTATATACACTCCCCTATAAATCCACAAACTCGGAGAGTTGCCCAGCCCCAAACTCAAAACATGCTATGTCCTCAGAGCATAGAGAACAAAAGCGTGCCTTGGGCTCAACGGAAGACATGACACGACTAAGCAGTAATTAACATAAAAATAAAACATACCTCATTGGGTTGCCTCCCAAGCAGCGCATTTGGTTAAAGTCGTTAGCCCGACTATGGTCCCAAGCTTACTTGGCCTTAGCTTTGCGGCCTTTGGACCATCTCTTTTCTTCACGGGCACAAATGCCCTTCTCTCTCCAATTCAGCTCTCCATTGTCAACAAGTAGGGGTAAAGCCACATTTATTTTTGAAACTTTATGCTTGTGCTTACCCCTCTTTCTTTTCTTTTTATTGGGGTTTCCACCCCCAAACTCAACCTTTTCTGCAACCTGCAGAACAGCATTCTCACAACCAAGATCAAGAGAGTTATCATGCACAAAAATATTTAAAAATATAGAATCAGATAAATCACTATAACTCTCCTCACTAACTCTCGATTTTGAAGGCCCTTGTGGTAAATGTGATGGATTCGACTCTTTATGGGAGTCGTGTGGGGAGTGATACGACCCGTTACTCCTAGAGTATTGGTCGGCCTTAATGTTACTAGCCAAGGGACAAACGTTCGCATTATCCCCACTTTTCTCACATCCATTCACATCATCTTTAAAAATTGGAAAATCATTTATGGCTCCTACAAAACCATCTTTGGGGGAGGGTTTCTTATCATTTTTAAGCATACAAAACTTACATTCCTCCCCCATACCTCTCAAGGACACCATCCCTTGACACACATCAATGGTGGCCTTAGTGTCAAACATAAATGGCCTCCCAAGCAGAATGGGAGTTTTCAGTTGTTCCTCACTTGATCCCTCCATACACATCACATAAAAGTCAATAGGGATAATGATTTTATCAATTTTAACCAACACCCCTTCAATAACCCCCAAAGGTCTTTTGATTGAGAGATCCACCAATTGCAAGTCTCTCATGGGTGGTTTCAACTCACATATCCCCAAACTTCTAAAAACATGAAAGGGCATCACATTGACACTTGCCCCAAGATCCAACAAACCTTTAAAATTTTGACCCCCTAAAGAAATTGGGATAGTGAAGCACCCGGGGTCTTTTTGAACATGATTAATTTTTTCATTCTCATTAACATCATCATTATTATCAAAACAATCAATATTATCAAGAGAAGATAGAAATACCTCCTCAATTTCCTCACTTTTATCCCACATTGTTGTGATTGACTTTGCTTGCTCAGGTGGGTTTTTCTCTTTCATCAACTCTTGGGCAACCTTCACAAGTTGCTCTACTTGTGTGCCCATCTTTCCAATTGCAGCTTCAGTGTTTCTATTACTTTGCTGCATCTCCATCCTTAGCTGCTGAACTGCCAGCTCCCAAGGCTCCCTACCATGTTGTCCAGGTGGTGGCACATGAAGGGGTTTTACTTGCTGATTCTGATGGCCACCCCATGGATTATAGTTGCCATATTGGTTGCCTTGGGGTGGTGGCCTTTGTCCATATCCATTGAAAGCATGTGCCTGTTCAGGATGATAAGAGAAATTTGCTGCACTTGGACACATATTAGTCACATGAGATGATAAACCACAATTTGTACAATAATTAGTAATAACATTGGCACCAGCAGAAGTGCCACAAGCAGTCAATTTATCCAATTTATTATTTAAAAGTGCAATCTGCTTTGAAATGTTATCACTAGCATTCAATTCAAGTACCCCCCTTGTTTTACCCCTCGAACTCTTTTGTTGAGAGTTAGCACTCAACATCTCAAATAAAGCGTTAGTCTCATCTGGGGTCTTGGCTCCTATCGAGCCTCCAGCGGCATTGTCAACCATTGATTGACCATTGTCATTCAAGCCATCATAAAAGGCTTGGTTCAGTGAAGGTAGTGTGAAATTGTGTTGGGGACACTGTATTAACATTGTATTAAATCTTTCCCATGCCTCATGAAAGGGCTCCCCCACATCTTGGGAGAATGTCATCAATTTCTGTCTAAAACTAGCCAACAGATGATGTGGGTAATATCTTTTAAGGAACACATATTGCAATTCTACCCATGTACTAATGCTGCTCGGTGCAAGCATCATCAACCATGTTTTAGCCACTCCCTTAAGGGTGTAAGGAAAACACTTCAGTCTAATTTGCTCCTCAGTCACTCCCTGTCTTAACAAAAATTGAGCAACAACAATAATATACTCTTTAAGGAATGTGAGTGCATCCTCACCAGGCAATCCTTGAAAGCTTGGCAACATGGCAAAGTATTGTCCTTTGACCTCTAGATTTTTTGCTGCATCGGACAGTACTATGCAAGAGGTAGATGTGTCTACCCGAGGTCTCAAGAAATCATTCATAGTTTGTGCCCGTGGTTCTGCCATCTCGGCTTTCTCTTCCTCTACCTCGGTGGTGGAGGGTTCTGATTCGGTGTCAGAATCTGAGAAAAGGGGATTAAAGAGGGGATCGCCCTAAAATACTTCCTCAAGAAGCTTAGTGTCTTTAGCTTTATTAAGTCTGTTTATGTTGTCGTTCAATGGCACCAATGTAGGCTTCAAAGAACGACGACCTTGCATTCACTACAAAACCTACTTGTTTACTTGCAACAAGTCCCCGACAATGGCGCCAAAAACTTGATAGAGGAAATCTCCCTCTTGTAATAAAAACCGAGCAAGTGTACTCACTACCGGTGTAGCAGTATGCAAATGCAGGGGTCGAATCCACAGAGACTCGTTGGTAAACAAGTAAAGTGAAAGCAGTGAATTTCGTAACCACAGTTTATAGCTTTGATTTAGAACTAAGAGCATAAAATAAATAACAAAAACTAACTAAACGAGAAAACAAATTATGAGCAGGGATTCGTAGATTGGATTTCACTTTACCATCATTATATGCAGAATTTTATTTATAAAACATCAACTCAACTTCTAGGGTTCATTCACTTTAGCTAGGATCGACACGGTTAGGTGGCCGGATTACAATCCTAAATACTCTTTTAATATTGTGAATTCTATTACGGTTCCACAATATGCCAAGAATACGTTAAACACGAAAGAATAACAAAACCTAACGTTGATCCGATTCTATTACGGCACAGATCAAGTTATTCAATCAATAGTAGTCTATGTATAAATCGCCCAAATTAATGGCTCAATAAATACCCAATTATTCAAAGATGAGTTCGTATCTTAACATACGTCTCGAATCCAAGAACATGGAATTAAAATCTATTAATGAACTAGAAGGAATTAAATATAAAGAATTAAAATACTATTGCATAGAAATCCGGAAAAAGATCCAACCAATCTACAAATCTAATGAATTAGCTACTCATAATTAACAATGATAAAAACCTGGAATGAATGATTCTTCTCTTCAATGGAATTAAAGAAAAGCATAAAAAACTCCAAGATCTAATATATGATATGCTATTCTCTAAACTAATATGGCTGCTATGAATATATAGGGTTTAGGGCAAAAAACTGTAGACCAAGGTTGAGAAATGTCAATTACACCCTTATTGAAAATGTCAAACTGTTGCTGAAATACGGCGGAGCGCGGCCGCAATGGCTGTTGGCGCGTCCGCGATCGTTGGCAGGAACTTTTGTACGTGATTTTTCTTCCGAGTGCGGTCGCCCTTGAAACTAGCGCGGTCGCCCTTGAGAAAGGGTCGATCGGCCAATTTAAGATAAAGGGTTGATCGGTACAATTTAGCAAAAGGGTCGATCGGCCCAATTTCATCTCTTTGCTTGAGCTGTTCTTGGCCATATTGGCCCCAAATGGCCTAGGCCCAATTAGCTTGGCCGGCCAAATTGCTCCTTCCTTCGGCCATGCATTGCCTTGGTTTTGTCCCATTTAGTATTCGTTTCGTCTCACTATTTTGCCGTCGCACTTTGGCCACTATAATGACTTCTTTTGCACTTCGCTCTTTGAGATTTTATTTTTAACTTTAACCCATGAATTTTTATAAATCAAATTTCCTCCAAAATTTCCATATTTCCAGATTAGTCCCTGAACTTTCGAAGATTTCCAATTTGGCCCTTGAACTTCCAAATGTCAGTTTTGTCCCAGATTTTTCAGAATTGCAATTTGATCCAAAAGCTTCCAAAGTACGCTCCAATCCTCCGTTTTGTCAGTAATTGCACTTCAACCCCTGTACTTTCAAAACACTCACAAACCATATCAAATACACATAAAACTCGGGAATCAAACACAAAGAAAGCCTAAAAGTGCATCATTTGGATGGGTAAATACACATCCATCAGAGTTCCATAACAAAATGGAGTTGTGGAAAGAAAGAATAGAACGTTGATTGAAGCTGGTAAGACAATGCTCGCTGAAGCCAAGCTATCACAATACTTTTGGGCTGAAGCTACCAACACAGCTTGCTTCACTCAAAATCGATCTCTCATCAACAAGACCTACAACAAAACTCCATGTGAACTTTGGAGAGGAAGAACCCCCAACATAGCCTTCTTCAAAAATTTTGGATGCAAATGCTTTATTCTATACAATGGAAAAGAGCATCGAGGTAAATTCTCTCCTAAAGCAGATGAAGGTATTTTTGTTGGGTATGCCAAACATTCTAAAGCTTTTCGTGTTTTCAATAAAAATAGTTTAAAGATAGTAGAATCTGTTCATGTTACTTTTGATGAACATTCTCTTCTTGAGCCACATTTGGCTCCAAATGTTGCTGATGATTTTGCTGAGCCTAATGAGACAGGTAATCCTCCTCAAACTGCACCTAGATCAGAAAATCACTCAAATCAAGGAAATCCATCAACATCAACCGCACCAAATTTTTAATCCAACATCAGAAGTTCCTACTAAAGATGTTCATTCAGAAGATGATGCAGTTGAATCTAACCCCATAAATTACATAGAGCCTATACCTCAACTCACTTACTTTGATGGCTCAAATGATGTACCTATTGAAGACCTTCAACAACAAACAACTCAACCAGTCCTACCTCTAGATATTCATGAGGTTAGAGATCATCCAATTGATAACATCATTGGTGATTTGTTCTCTGGGGTTCAAACAAGAAGCTCTCACTATCATGAGTATACCTCACTTATATCTCAAATTGGACCAAAGAAAGTTGATGAAGCACTCCAAGATTCAAGTTGGGTTGTGGCTATGCAAGAAGAGCTCAACCAATTCGAAAGGTGTAAAGTTTGGACTTTAGTTCCAAAACCAAAGGATCAAGGAGTAATTGGTACAAAATGGGTGTTTAGAAATAAGATAGATGAAAATGGAAGCATCACAAGAAACAAAGCAAGGTTGATTGCACAAGGATATAGACAAGAAGAAGGAATCGATTATGATGAAACCTTCGCTCCCGTTGCAAGACTTGAAGCCATAAGAATTTTCTTAGCTTATGCCTCCTTCAAAAGATTCAAGCTTTATCAAATGGATGTGAAGAGCGCATTTCTCAACGGTGAACTTCAAGAGACAGTCTATGTTGCACAACCTCCTGGGTTTGAAGACAACAAACATCCCGATCATGTCTACAAACTCCAAAAAGCTTTGTATGGACTCAAACAAGCTCCAAGAGCATGTTATAATACTTTATCGAAATTTCTTCTAGAAAAGAGCTTCAAACAAGGTAAAATCGACACAACTCTTTTCATTGCCAAATATAATGATCATACTCTACTTGTTCAAATATATGTTGATGATATCATTTTTGGCTCTACTAATGAAAATTTTTGTAAGCATTTTGAGAAGCTTATGAAAAGCAAATTTGAGATGAGTATGATGGGAGAACTCACATTCTTCCTTGGGCTCCAAATCAAGCAATGTGATGAAGGCATCTTCCTTAGTCAAGCAAAATACACTAAAGACCTAATCAAGAAATTTGGACTTAAAAATGCAAAAGCATACGACACTCCTATGGCTACAGGTAACAAGTTAGACAAAGACTTGAAAGGTAAGAAAGTTGATCAAACTTTGTATAGAGGTATGATTGGCTCCTTACTATATCTAACTGCTAGTAGACCAGATATCATGTTCAGTGTTTGCATTTGTGCTCTCTATCAAGCAGATCCTAGAGAAGCACATCTTATAGCTGTAAAACGTATTATTCGTTATCTATTTGGGACTATTAACCTTGGACTTTGGTATTCCAAAGAACCACCTTTTGATCTTACAGGTTACTCAGATGCAGATTATGCAGCCTGCACAATTGACAGGAAGAGCACCAGTGGAACTTGTCATTTCCTTGGAAATCGACTTGTTTCATGGGCCAGCAAGAAACAAGCTTTAGTGTCTGTCTCAACAACTGAGGATGAATATATTCTTTCTTTGGGAGGCTGCATTTGTCGAATCTTGTGGATGAAGCAACAACTAGTTGACTATGTCATTCATAAAGGAAATTGTCCAATCTATTGTGACAATACATCAGCCATTGCAGTATCAAACAACCCTGTTATGCACTCTAAAACCAAACACATCGATATCAAATACCACTTTCTCAAGGATCATGTTGAAAAAGGTAACATTCATTTAGAGCATATTGGTACTGACAATCAAATTGCAGATATTCTTACCAAAGCTCTAGACTCCAAGAGATTCGTGTTCTTAAGAGGAGAAATGGGTATGTTAGAACTCAAGTAAAACTTGTCCATATTTGTTTAAACTAACAATTGTGTGTTTTAAGTTCATGTTCAAGAACAGGTCAATAAGAATGGCCCATTCCATTCTTCACGGTCGACCGCACCAAGCCTATACAATGCACGGTCGACCGCACTAGTCCTTTAGCATGCCAAAATGTTTTATCAATTCTCTAGTGGACCGCGTGCATAAGATTGGACTGCATGAGCCTTTGAATAATTTCTAGGCTTTGTAGAAGCCCTCAATACGGTCAACCGTTTGGCTCTTAAAGGTTACATTCAACCGTATCACTCAAGACATCAGAATACAAGCCACTTCATTCACGACTGGGTGATTGATAGAAGAGATCTGGCTCAAAATACCCTTGCAAGAGTTATGCTAAAAACGTTCAAGGGAAGTGAACTCTCTGCCCTCCCTATTGATTGATACCATTAAGGGGGAGAATATTCACATAACAAAGGCTGTGAAGAATATCATGTCATTGAATGACAAGCACAAGCCAACTCTGTAAGAACTCCGTAAGCCACAAATTTTAATCTCTAATTCTGAAATGCATCATTATGGTTTTTGAAAACTTTATTCATTCAAACTACTTATTTTTGGAATAATGAATGCATTATTTTTGACTCATGCATATAGCCTATCTTTCAGATCTCTTACTTATGCATGTTTCATACATTTAGTTTAAATGCATTCATGCACTTCATGTTAACATCATTGAATGCACTAAATAGATTATTTCTTACTTCCCAATATGAAATTCTTTTATCTTTATAGGAAGTTAGAAATCTATGACTTAGGCTTAGTGTGTGCATTGACTTGGGACATGATTTACCATTCTTAAATCATTTGGACATATTTTTACCAAGTACAATGAATTAGCCTTTGTCATAGTAGGTAATGGTCTCAATCAAATAGGGGGAGATTGTTGGGTATGCTTATTATAAACCCCTCCTATTACTTGATTTGATTGATACCATCACCTAATTTATTTTATATGGACTATAGGACATTATGTATGAAGTTTTACAACTTCAATTTTAGTTAAGTCCATTTTTATAGTTTAGTTATTTAGGCTTGAAAAAGATGGCTCTTTAAATTAAAAGGCAAAGTCACTGTTTTGACCACAAGGCAATGTATTAACCAAAGCAATATATTGTCCACAATATATTGACCGCATGACATAAGCCTTGGAATCATTTTGAGCACATGGAAATACACTCTTTGACCGTGTGGTATTTATTGACTGCAAGCCATAGTTTTGGGTTCAAAAAAGGTATTGACCACAATACAATGAATTGACCACATGGAATATACTTTGACCGCATGCCTCAGTTGACCGCAAGAAATTATTTTGGACCACAAGGCAGGAAGGGATTGGACCGCATGGAATTATCTTGAAACTCTCTTGGACCGCATGACTCCTCAGCTTGACCGCAAGAATATTCTTCTTGGCCTCAAAATCACTTTGACCGCATGCAATGGCATTGACAGCAAGGAATTGTTGCAAGATAATGTATTAACATCAAGTCTCAATGTTTAACCGCAAGCAATTGTTTGACCGCAAGAAATTGTTGCAAGGTAATGCTTTGACCGCAAGTTATTATTTGACCACAAAATATTTATTTGGACCGCAAATAAATTATTTTGACCACAAAGTATTTTTTGGACCGAATGGAATCTCTGTTGACCGCATGGAATTATTTCGACCACATAGTATGTGACTGACCGTACTCCCTCCAGTCCTAAGCCAAATTGAAGGTTGAAGATTTTGATGTTGGTAAAATGGATCACAAGGTAAACCTCAGTGCAAACCGCAGATCATGGCAGACCGCATCACATTCCAGACCACATAGCTTGCCAGACCGCACTTCATCAAAATTGAGAATTTAACTCTGATCACAACTCAGAGTTAACTCAGAGAATTTTACCGTTGCAGAATTTGCTTCAAATATTCAAATTGGTGACAGCTGGGTTATTTTGTACAAAGGACACGCCAGTACACCACCTTGCCACTAACTCTGCAACATAGAGACAAAAAGGACACGTGCTCCAATTATACATCAACATCACATTGTCCTTGAAGCTTGCTCAACACGAAATTCCAACGGCTACTTTATTTCCAAGGCTATAAATAGACCTTATGATCAAGCCTGAAGACATATATATACAAGAGAGTGCCAGATAGCTAGAGAGTCAGAGATTTGCTGGAGACGTCGTTATAATCATCAAGAAGTGTTGAAGCTCAAAATCTCCAGAATCCTTCGAATCTTCAAACACTTCTTCATCTTCAAAAGCTTTCAAGAATATCACTTACCCAGAAATCTCTCAAGCCTTGTAACCACTCCAGATTCATTAAGCTCTCTCATTTATATTATATAGAGCTCTTGAATCTTGCACACACACACATACACTGGTTATTGTCTAGGATTTGCTTCATAGAAAAAGATAGTTAGATTTGAGATTGTTTGATTCTCAATTTGTATTTCTTTGTAACAGCTACTCAAATCTAATATACTTTCTCCCTTAAAAAATCCAAGACTACCCATCTTGGTAGAGGACGTAGATCTTTAACGATTGAACCTCTCCAAATATCGTGTCATTTACTTTCTGCACTTTACATTTCAAGTTCATAAGTTTTCATATTGTTTCTTGTGTTTGATCTTCACTTGCATCCAACTTCATATTGAATTGTGTTTATAGTACAAATCTGCCTAAGCTTATTTTCAACTTTGCGATCGACCACACTTTCACTTTTGTGGTCGACCACACTATCTTTCAACTACTAAGCTTTTATACTTACAAATCTACCTAAGCCATTTTCAACCTCGCGGTCGACCACACTTTCACTTTTGCGGTCGACCACACTATTTTTAAATACTAAGTTTTGTACTTAGAAAACTTCCGCTGTGCATTTTACTAAGCTTGAAAGTTGGTTTTTACTAGACCACACTTTCAGCCCAAGTAAGCCAAGGTTGAATTTTCAAAAAGAGTAGAAATTTTTATACAGCTATTCACCCCCCCTCTAGCTGTTTTCATACTCTTGTTGCACCTTTGGGACCAACAAGATGAGATCTCAAGTTTAGCTGAGGAGAGACGGACTCTATTCTTTGGAAGGTGATCCAAGCATTGATTCTTTTGGAAAAGTGTATTCTCTAATGATGAGAGTGAGAAGCAAAGAGGAAAGCCCCTAATTTAGATTTGATTGTTTTGAAGAGTTGAAATAGAGATTGACTGGGGGAGGAAAAGATAGGAAGCCCCAGTTTTGATGCTTGGATTTCAAGAGTGTGTATTAGAATGGCTAACAGGAAGCCCCTAGACTCAACAAGAAACGCTTCTTGGCTAAAAGATCTAGAAAAGTTATTCTACCTTTTAATGGAACGTGTAACATCTAGAAGTTTCTAAATAAGTTTGAGAAGGAAGCCAATCATTAGTATGACTTAAGGGTAAACATTTTTCTTGATACTGAAAGTCTTCTTCACTTGATGTAGGAGGATATTGAGGAATCCTCTTTTCTTTTGTTGGTATCACTTGACTCTTCTTCTTTGTGGGAGAGTCCTTCTTGCCTTTGTTGAAATTCCATCCTTGTTGTGGGGCGATGAAGGCTTGAGAGTTCTTTTTTTTTTTTTTTTTTTTTTGATGCTCTATTTTTGCCTAGGACGATTTGAGGAGTTTCGACCTAGCGAGCCTTTTATTTATTTTTGTACTCTCCAAGCCTTGAATTGAGTAGCCCCACTCTTCTTTGGATTCCTTCGTTTTGACTTTCAGTAGGAGTAATGTTTAGCCCTTAAGCTTCCTAAGGACAAATTTCTTCTTAAACTCGCTTAGAAGTCTCTATTTTATTTTGCGATGATTTAGGGAATGGAAGGTCCATTATTTTGCATGAATTAAATGATATTCATGAGGTAAAAACAACCTTAGGGAAAGTGTTTAGGAAAAGAAATGCCTTTGATTAATTGAAGAAATTAAAACAGACTCGATAGTTTAGATGACACAAACTAGAGGAGGTGAGAGGTACTAGAAAGACAGAACGACTCTTCGAGTTCATACTTGAAAATTTAAAACCTAATCTACTTCTATCAAAGGAGAAAGGGAGAGGATAGTTGTAGCCCCAAAGTGATAAGTGTAGCTTTCTTCTCGGAGCCTCATCTTCTTCATGGATTGCGAGGGAGAGGATTGGTGATGACGTTGGGATGTTCTAACTCTCCATTGTCAAAGAGGTCTTGGATGATGTCCTTCAAGTGATAGCAAGTGTTGGTGTCGTGGCCAGTGAAGTTGTGATACTTGCAGAATAAGTGATGAGCATGATCAGGACCCACATCCTTCGGAGGAACACCTTCTCTTGTTCAAATTTTTCCTTCTTTCACGAGGGTGTCAAGGAGACCCTCTTGAGTGATTCCTTCGAGTTTGTCATAGTATCTCTCTTTTCTTTTCTTCTTGGGAGGAGGAGTAGTAGGGTATTTGCCGGTGTTGGAATGGTTGAATCTATTAAGGTAGGCATGATCCCAATATTCCTCTTGAGCTTGTAGGCGGGTACGAAGTGCTTTGATTTCTCCTTCGTAGTATTCCTTTTGTACTTGTAGACGGGTTTGAAGCGTTTCAATCTCTTCCTTGTAGTAATCGCCTTGGGCTCGTAGGCGAGTTTGAAATTGTCCCTCCATTTGTCGTTGGAAGTGGGTAAATAAGACATGAGCATGCACTCCGACCATTTGATTCACTTCCCCTTCTAGACGGGCCTTTAGATCGTTGATCTCTTGTGTAGCTTGAGTGTTGGGAGGAGAATCAACCATTGTGACAGAACTAGTTCCCTTGATATCGAACTTTGGTGATGGACCTAGACGTGTAGCAACCGTGTTAAACCATGATCGAGTCCCAACAAGTCGGCAGAATAGGGTGTATGAAGGCTTGAAGGTTTGAAGATTTTGACCAAAACACGAAAAGACCGAACACTTATCTCGCACGGGACAAGCAGTCTCGCGCGAGACAACGCCACGGAAAGTCACAATTTTTTCTGATTTTAATCCTAATTTTGGTCGGACGAAAAATCCATTTTGGGGGTTTCTAACATTCAGAATCCAAACCTAGGGACCTAGGGGTCGAAGTAATCTCAAGTAACATCAAGTTTTGTGCAATAAGTTTGGTGAGAAATTCTTCTCTTTTAGGGGCAAATCCGAAGGGACAATCATAGGGACATTTTCGAAGGGACAATTCCGAAGCGACAATTTTTTTTGATTTCTTTTCCATGGATTATTGCACAAAACGATCTTGACAAGGGATTACAAGGACTCCAAGATCAAATCGACCGGTCACGGAGTGTCTTAAAAAGTCAATCTACATAATATGTGGCGATGCAGGGCTGGAAGGCTAGGCTCCCCGCGATATGACAATCTAGGTGGATTGAATACGCGGAGTGGGATGATCCAACTTCGGAGAGATCGGCGACTAGGTGGTTACCGTCATCCATCCTTAGTGTGGGTCCCGGGTTAATCAAGGGTATGTAGTGCAATGACAGTTATAATATGAGTGCGCGTGTGAGAGAGTCAATCTAGGTGATAGGGTAAAATAGAGAGTTTTATTTTTTGAAAACTAAAGAAAAACAGATAGTGGCCGCACCAAGTGGTTGCCTACGTTTCTCCCAAATTAGGAAGACTCAGGCCGTCGTAGTTCCACTTAAAGGAGAGAGAGAGAAATAAATAAGTAAATTACAACTCTCGAATCCTCCATTGGACCGGACTTTAATTTAAAAATCCAATCACACGCAGTTATATACTCCCTCCGTCCTGCTAATATTAGCACACTTTCCTTTTTGGGCGTCCCGCTAATATCTGCACACTCCCAAAAAGGAAACTTTATATTAATAAAATATTCACCCAACCCCACTCATTCTCTCTCCTACATTATTTTAATACTCACAACACTATTATAATTTATTACACCCTCCACTCATTCTCTCTCCACTCATTCTTTTACACTCACAATATTTTATTAAAATATCATATTCCTTAATTCCCGCGCAAACAGTGTTTGTGCTAATACTAATGGGACGGAGGGAGTAGTTCGATTATAAATTAATTACTCTACCCTGCAAAATAAAGTTAGCACAAGCAAAATTGAAATAACATTTATTTTGATTTTTTCGGATTTTTTGAAACTTTTCTAAAGTTTTCGATTTTTTTGAATTTTTTTTTTTTTTAGATGAGGTCAGACTTTTAATGAAAAAGTCAACCAAAAAAAGAAGAACCCAATGTTTGGTCAATCTGAGAGAAAACAATTATTGCCAAGGCCTTTTTCATTTTTTTTAAATAGTCAACCTTTGAAGGCAAAGTCAACAGGCCTAATCTCTTTTCTTTCTGAAGCAGCCGCCGCCAAAGCAGGTTATTCATGCCGGTTAGAAATCTCGCGCGAGATAAGTTATCCCGCGCAGGATAAGCTGTCGCACAGTAATTTTTTTTTTTGACGAAAACAGTACAGAAAAATTCGAAAAAATTCAGAAAAATCAAATTTTTACAGAAAAATAAAAAGATTGATAATACTCAATTGTAACGCAAGTCTAACCCTCTTAATTAACTGTCCCCAGCAGGGTCGCCAAACTGTAGCGATGCGTGAAATTTGAATAACAGAGTCGCCACTTATCATTTATTAAGGAAAACAATAAGAAAAACCTTTTTGATTTGAAAAGAGATTTGAGGGTTTGGGGGTTAAGTTATGGAATGGGTAGGTCGAGGAGCATCCATTCCACCCGATCCGAAGATCGGTCTTGCCAATTGAGTATTATCAATCTTTTTATTTTTAACAATAAAATAAGAAAATCCTAATCAATTTCTTGATTAGGAATGTCGGATTGTATGCTTCGAGATCGCCTTCATCGATTGAAGGGACTCTAGGCCAATCCTCTTGATGGGATTACACCACTCTAAAAGCCAATAGAGAGAGATTGAGAAGAAGAGAGTAAAAGTATAGGAATTTACCTAGAGTTTGGGGAGTGTTTGATTTAGAACGTGATTCTAAGATGTCTTTTCGGTCGAGAAGTGATTTGGGCAGAGTTTCGACTCAATATGAGAGTCAAATCTTGATGCAGACAGAGCTTCGCCTCAATCCTTGATTCGGGTTTGGATGCTTGTTGATCAACAAGGTTGATAAACAAACTTTAGGTGATTTTAGGGAGGTTTTGTGAGTGATTTGAAGGAATCTTTCGTGGAGAGAAACCAACAAATTGTGTGTGTTGTGTGGAATTCTGGACCTCAGAAACAGTAGAAGTCACCAAGTATTTATAGGGGTTTAGGAGGTAGAGGTGGAGAGGTAAAACACTCCTAGGAAGCTTTCAGAACTCAAATCTGATTGGAGAACCGGATTAGATGATGTTTATCAAGAAAAGAGTTTGAAACGGAGAAGGAGAGTGATTTCTGCACATCCTGTCGAGGGGAGATCTCGCGCGAGACACGCTATTCTGCGCGAGATAACTAGTCATTTGACTATTTTGTCCTCTTCAGTTTATTCCGTTAGTCAGTTAGGTCCAAAACTAACGAGGTTAGTTAGAAACTTAACGAAACACGACGAAACTGATATGCTTTCATCAAAATATAAAAGAGAGATGAAGAGTAGTGTAATCATGATTTATTGGTTCAGAATGGGGTGTCTACAACACGACATCTTTTCCCCAGCGGATCCAGAACTACGATTCTGCTTGATTCATCTTCAGGATACGTAGGTAGCCTTTATAAAGGTTCAGCCATTCGACCACTTTGGTCACCCAATCCCAATCCATCTCGATAGTTCACCAGATTGGATTCTCACTTTTATCGACAACCCCACTTGCTTCGCAAGTACCGTTGTCGAAGGGCTTCTGTAAGTACCCAAATCTGGCTCATGCCTTCCCATCTAAGTTTTCTAGCAATTTCCCAAACTTTCATGAAGTTTAGGGGCAATTCGGGAACTTTTCTATACTTTTTGAGCATGGAACGACCTGCCAGGAATTATAAATCTGGACAGGACCTCGCTGGAAAGAAGCTTCCATTTCTGCCACCTTGCATGTTTCCAGAAATAGGTTGACGCGATAGAAGATTAAGCCGGGCGACTTCTTTTAGTACAGGGTCATGCCGTGCAGCTTCATTAGTAGCATGGCATAAACCTATAAATAGAGACCTCCTCTACCAATTTTTAGATACAAGTTTTGATAGAAAAGTCACTCTGCAGAAATATATACCTGAATTCTCTCTCCTAAAACCTAAGAGCCTACTCTCTCTCCTAAATTAATCCATTCCTAATCTATTCCTAATAGATATTGCCTAAGAAAACATCCCTTAGAAGATAGAGAAACACCAATATTGGTAATCTCTCCTTCCCTCACCACTAATCCACCATTATATTCTCTCATTTCCTTGCTACTTGTTGATTACTATCTATTATGCCATAAAGTCTTAATCTTTATTTGTTTATGATGTAAATCTATTCCCTCTCTCCCTAAGACAAGGGATTCCATGGAGATCCTCTCCCTATGATGGACAAGATTCCACAAGTGGCTTATCCTAGGGATGATCTACCAAGAGATGATGTCATTCCCTTTTATATTATGTCTAAAAATGCAATCTTTATGTGTTAAATGTTCTCCCCTTCCATTGATCTAGCTTTTCCTATGATTGTCTAAAGCCTATTAAGGTGTCAAAGACATATGAAAAGTCATAATGATCCAATCTTTATACATTTCTCTCTTAGATTAATGATCCCCTTGTCCCTTTAACACTCTATAATGGGGAAATCAATGTAAAAACTCAATCTTTACATTGATTCTTCCATATTGATGTTACTATTTCTTTATTCCTCCACATGTCCCCAAGATTGGAATCATCTCCTAGGATTGTCTAAAGTCTATTAAGGTGTCAAAGACATAGGATGAATATAAAGATCCAACCTTTATGTCGTATTTCTCTAGACTCATGGTTCTTGAGCATTTCTAAAGTGAAAATTGGTGTAAAGACTCAATCTTTATACTAATCTTATTACAAAATGCCATAAATCTTGTTCCTTTGTGAAGATCAATGACTCTTGGTCCCAAGATCTCCTATGATCACTTGAGATAAATATACCAAAATGTCCCTACGAATTACCATTGTCTCAAGACATAGGATTGATGACCAAAGATTCATTTTTCTTCTAAAACCTCATTATTGGACTTAAATTTGACACTTTGATCACATTTGACTAAGTCCCCAATGAAAGCTAGATTAAAATATACTAGAATCTTATCACTAAATTGGTTGATTAATCTAATGGGAGGGTAGAAAGGTCGCGTAATGATGATCCCAAGTTCAAAAATGAGTAGGGAATCAAATCCCTAAAAACTTTGAAGTCCAAGGCATCTTGAACTAAAACCTTCTTAAAATGGTTCTTATGTTCGGATAAAGACTTGGCACATTCCTTTCTCTTTCTTAAATCACACACACACACAAACACACAAGAACAAATTTTGGACCTTTGGAAGACTTGCTTTTGCAAGGCTCTTTGGGTGAACGCCAAACGTTCTTCCCAAGGGGTAACTTAACCTCCAGACCTAGTATCTTTTTGCCTATTTTTCAAAGTTTTGAGGATTATCAAAATGGCGTGGCGACTCTATTTTTCATAAATTTGGTGTTTTCCAACGAGGTGACTCGGCCTCAAAATGATACGCAAACTACCCAATGCGGTACGACGTTTGCATGGTCGTGGGGTAATTCACAGTTGGCGACTCCGCTGGGGACAAGTTAAATGTTTTCTAAACTTCTTCTCTCATAAGAAGCTTTGGAAACATTTACGAGGGTTAGTCTTCCATCCCGGGTCCAATTTTTGTGCAAGTGTAAATCTTTTTTCCTTTTTATGCATTCCTTGTGCTATTTTTGGCTTTTATATATTCTGAACAATAACATATACCGTTCTAAAGCTGAAAATTGCCCAGAATCTCTGGCTAAACATTCTGGAATTGCAACAGTTTGGAACCTGGAAAATTGCTGGATCCAGCCGTGCGGCTAGATCTGCCCTGGACTGAGCCGTGCGACTTTATCAACAGTTCCACCAGGACAGTTTCTTCTGGCATTTAATCTGGAGACTGTGGCGATTTTGGGATTGTTCTGTCTAAAATCTAGACTGGTTTCAAGGACCAGAAAATTACGTGCTTATGTGATGCATTTTCCCTGTCCTAAATATTCTTTTAAGACACATATTGAAAATTTCTATTTTAAATCAAAAAAAGAATTTTTAGTGACTGCACACTACGCGCACTATATTCTCCTGTACACTTTTGCACGCATGTCCTTAACCCGGGATGGTTGTTCAGTTGCAATCACGAAAAGTGTTACGACGCTTCCGAGCGCGCACGGAACCATCCCAAAAAATTACGTGCTTATATGATGCATTTTCCCCGTCCTAAAACATTCTTTTAAGACACAAAGCTGTTTTGAGTGTTTAAGTTAGTAGTACGATTCCCCGTACCCGCATCAAGGTTTCCCCTAATATTCTCATGTTATGGTTCACTAGAGGCAGTGGCAGTATGTCCTTCTGATACCATGATTGTGATTATGCGAATTTTCAAGGTCTAGTATGATCGCTTCCCTACAATGGAACCAAACTGATGATGCAGGAAACGATCCAGATCAGCCTTAGTTCAGCAATAGGTTGATATCCAGCTACTGCGACCTGAAACCACGAATAAAGGAATAGCAGGGGTGGTCTTTGGCTAATACCCTCCGGCGTGATGATTAGATATAGTGTTATAAGTTTGTATATAAAGTGTATGGAAATAACTTGATCTCAAAATATCCAATAAGACATTACCTTTCAACGTTGGATGTAGTCTGTTATATATAGGAGCTTCATGGGATAATAGGGAATCCCTTAAATCGTGGAGATAATGTATGCGTATCGATCTCCGTGATTGTAAGAGACGGTTACAAACAGAGTCGTGGATAGACACACACATTTTTAGGTTGAGGTCGCCTGAACATTCGAGATCGACCTGACCTTTGTGCCTTGACTTTAGATATGGATTACATAAATGATCGTATGTCAGACGAATCTAGGTCGAGACCAAACATGGTCGGGCAATGAGCTATGCCGACTGACCTTATGTTAGTGGGCCGTAGGCGTTATGGTAACTTGATTGACCCATTTAATAATTGTGCCTGTGTAATGCTTGGAATGTGGTATTCATTTGTTGAGCCTATCCCGTCACTTTTATTCCGTTCAAGTTTGTTGCAGCATAATTTCTTTTAATTAAAGTATGAAACTAGCAATATATAGCATTCTTAATACACAATTCATAAATAATCTCATTTTTTTTCGATTTTGATTCTAGAAGATGAATATCATTGTATCAATGTAGTTCTTCACTACAAAAAAAGTCATTATTAGGGACTGGATTTTTTGGGTCGGGGGAATTCTCTAGTCCCTATTACCTACTTAATAAGTCAGCCTTACACAATCGAAATTGATAGGACGGCAAATTGGGTCTCTAAAAATTAATCAGCTAATAAATGAAATTAAAAGGAAAAAAAAAAAAACCCCCCAAAACCTCCCTACTCTTACACCCACTATCACCTCTCCCGCACCTTCCCTCTACATCCCTCTCTAATCGTTTTCTAGGTTTAATTGCCGTTCTCTGCAATTGACCATTTCACTCAACCCTAGCATTTCCTCTTTCCCTCTCTTTGAAATCGCCAACAATGTCTTCCCGGAGGCTCTTAGCCTCTCTCCTCCGCGCTCCACTTCGTCGTCCTCCATCTAGATACCCATTCACAAACCCTAGAAACCCCTCTCGATCCTCCAACACCCCTTCTCCTGCTGGCTACTTCCTCATCCGCGCCGTCAACTATGCTACCTCTGCCGCCGCCGCCACCACCACACCTTCCTCTTCTCCCATTGGTCCTCCTAAAGGAACCGCTGGTAAGATTACCGATGAGTTCACCGGTGCTGGCTCGATCGATCAGGTCTGTCAGGTGATTGGTGCCGTCGTTTATACACAATTGCTTTTGTACAACAACACTGTCAATTGCAATTGCTCGTATCCTGGTGGCGTGTGTCACGTCGAGAGGATGTATGTATATATACACACACACATATAATACTTCCTGAATTCCTAGGCACAACTAGCTATTTCATCTTGAATTTTATAAAGCTTATTTGATTTGTCATGGTTTGAAATAGATTTCTCAAGGGTCAGGACCTTCCTGGTGTGCTTCCACCATCTCTTGCAAAGTTACCCTTCATCAAAATCATGTAAGGCAAATTTTTCCCCTTTTTGTCATGCTCAATGTTTGTAAATTGTGAAATGTTGGGAGTCATTAAAATTGATTTATTCGTGCAGCGATCTTACTCGCAACTACTTAAATGGTACGATTCCACCCGAATGGGCTTCTACCAAGTTGGAGTATTTGTGAGCTTCCCGCTTCTGATTTTTTTTCTTTTTTTTTTTCATTTTATACCTCATAATATTCTGAGGAGCTCAATTTAACAGTGTAGTGTATTATAGGTCGGTTATTGTGAATCGTTTATCAGGACCGATTCCAAAATATTTAGGGAATATATCCTCACTCATATATGTATGCCCTCTTCTCTCCCTCTCTTTGATCATGTATGAGTTTATCTTCCTTTTTCAATTCCATTTTGAGGTAATTAAATCATTATATCAGGAGTTTAGAGAGCAACATGTTTAATGGAACTGTTCCTGCAGAGCTTGGGAAGCTTTTGAATCTACAAAATCTGTAAGACATTCTCCAAAATCCATATCATTTTCTGTTCTTGATTTTAATTAACTCGAATAAAAAACATAAATTATCTGGACTTATTTACGAAGGGTATCATTGTCCATTGTCTTTAACTCTTTTAGTTGTCACTAAACTATTGTACTACATTGGACGGGGGTCACATCCGCAATTGTGAAGCTGTGTGTACCTTACATTGTAGCGATAATTGTTACTTTGGCAAATGTAGTTAAAGAATTTTTGACTACCTAGATCCCATATCGACAACTAAATGCAATTACTTAGATTTCTCAGCTCCATGACTATAGGGCACATAAAAGTTCATTTGTTCAGATTCTGAACCCTGATAAGATAATGTAGATGATTGATGTGGCCATCAAACACATGTTGGTAGCAATAAATGGATACACCTGATGGAATGTGCTTGTAGCTAATGTCATTCTTCCTATAAAAGTTTCTATCTCTATTGTATGGTTGCTATAGAGAAACTTCATAGTCCTATCCTGTCACTCGTTAAATAATGGTTGTTTCTACCAGGATTTGTTTGACATGAAATTGTCCTGACCTTGTTGCATTTTTTTCCAGGTTTCATTCAATAGCAAGGACATGTGGATTTTATTGCAAGAATGTTATCAAGGAACAAACTTCTACGGGAGGCAATTTTTTCAATAGTATGCAATCTGGATTATTTGAACTAGTTGGAGACTTAATTATTTAGATTAGAGTATTTTTAATGGAAATTTGAGTAGTTCTACAGGATCTAGTTTTTTTTTTGGCAAAGAGCTATATTTGAATGATGTAGTTGATTAACTTTGGATTATTTGTTTGGTTCTCATTATAAGTACCTCGTTGAATTGATTATGGTTATTGTGTTAGTCCCTCCGTCCCAAGATAAATGTTCAAAAAAATTTAAATTTGCTTTTGATAATGAGTAAATTTGAAAAAAGAATGAACATTCAATTCATTTTGAGAAGAATGGAGTAGTTAATATTGATGATTAAGTATTTTGGGATACAAGCTTGTTTGGGTCGTTGAAAGTCGACCTTAAATCTTTCCCTCCAAAATTATATTTTGGCGCAAAATTACATTAGGGTCGGCGACGCATGTCCCTAATAATTTCCCGGAAAAAAAATAAATTGGCGCTAAATTAATATTAGGGTCGGCAAGTCCGACCCTATTAACTGGTCTCAAAAAAAAATTGGCTCCAAAAATATTCCCGCTAAATTACTTTTAAGGACCAAAGCATGCCGTCTTTAATACATTATTAGGGACGGTGACGGGGGTCCCAGAGTTTTAGAGTCGCCTGTTATTTCGGACCCCAAAGTCCCGTCCTTAAGGCCGACCTTAAAACTATTAGGGACGGCAAATCGACTTTTAGGGACGGTGACGGGCTGACCCTAATGATGACGTTTCTTGTAGTGCTTCCAAATATTCAGATATGCCTGTCATACTCATTCGGTAAAGTCGCGACCAAGGTGTTTAGCGTTGAGTATCAGGCTGCGCAGCAAAATAATCCGTTTCCTCTTTCGTACAGTTTCATTCCATCAGGCGTCAAGGGGGCATCGACAACAACTCTCTTCGCTGCAAAATAATGAATAAATATAGTATATAAGAGTGGGATACCTATTATGACCCGTGTCCCTCACATATGCATAGATGACCGTTAGACTCATTTAAATACCATAGAATAACGGTATATCCACATCCCTCTGTACTATGCTTTAAATTCGATTTTAACCCACGTTGTTGGTTTTTTTTTTTTTTTTTTTTTTTTTGCAGTTTTAACCTCTGTACTCCAAATATACATATTTTTTTCCCAACACACTAACTCCAACAAAAAATGTTGCAAAACTTAACTAAACCTAACAAAATCTAACGAAACCTCTGTTTTTCTTACAAAATTGGATTCCTTTGAATTTTTCAGTTATACACCATTAAAATCTCCCTACTCCCACTAACCCACTCCTTATAAAAAAATCATTTCAATTACACCCACCTCCTCCTCAAATCCACCACCACCCATTTAGACAAGATAATTTAAATGAGATTTTATACTATATTTGATATAAAATATGAAGATTTTGAATACCATGTTACTTGTTTCGTTACCAACATTTGATCCTCACAACCGATTCTAGGCAACTTGAGCGGCTACCACATTTTCAAAACTTTGAATTTATGTCAATTGGAAGATTGAAAATCAAATGTTCAACTTTCATGAAAGGTTAGATCTTCTCTTAAGATTTTCTTTAATCCAAAAAATCAGGTATACAAATTGAGGATTTGAAGTGGTGGGGGATTTGAGGAAAAATGAGTGGAATTGAAATGGATTTTTGATAAGGAGTGGGTAAGTGGGAGAAGGCGTATTTTAACAGTGTATAATTGGGGATACAAGGAAAACCATTTATGTAAGAAAAAAAATGAGGTTTCGTTAAATTCTGTTAGATTTCGTTATTTTTTAAAACATTTTTGACGGAGTTAGTGTGTTGGGCAAAAACATATGCGTATTTGGAGTACAAAGGTTAAAACTGCTAAAAAAACAACAACGTGGGTTAAAACCTAAGCTAGAGTAAAGTAAAAAGGGTTAAAATGTCAATAGGCCTAGAATAACAACTGCTGTATTGGTGACTAACTTGTCTTTTATGTTGCGGTATCCACACATATATATTTAGTCAAAGAGAGTAATTGCCTCGCTCCCTCAAAATTGGACAAGTTTTGCGGGATGATCACATTATATTTGGAAATTATCAGGAGTAGTGGATTGGAGGATTGAGTGATGAAATTGCCATGTGGTCCAATCGCATTTGGACGCATGACCTAACTAAGTTAAAAAAAGAAGTAATGGAATGAACTAGAAAAAGGACACGTGGTGCAAAGCCATATGTTATAAAGGATCAACCAATCTATTAAGGCCACCTGCATTACGAACTCACGTGACCCCTCACGTGCGGTACGGATGCACAACCGTTATATATAAATAGATGGCTCTAGCTATTTATGGGGTATACAGTAACATTCTCTCACGTTCATTGCTTAGACTTTGTCGTCTCCCAAACTCATTAGATCATTATTCTCACTCCTCTTTTCCATTAATCCTCAATGATTCAAATGTAACGCCTTATTGGACCCACATCTTCAACCTTCAAAGGACTATATATCTACAATAAGCAATATGAATATTCACTTTTACATCCATAAAATCACAATTATATTTTTCATATCCATAGATTGAGTCCGTTCATATTACTATCAAACACTGGAGATGGCCATTTTGGGTCGTGGCCCATGGGCAGCCCGCCCGGCCCGTGGCCCGCCTCCCGCTTGGCTCGTGCCCGTTCAGCCCGTGGCCCGTTATCTGCTTGGCCCACTTCGTATACGAAACAGGCCTGGACCAAAGATGTCCGCACGGACCGGTCTTTGGCCCGCGGATCAGAAGATCCGTTGGTCCGTTGCCCGTTTGGCCCTTGGATCAAGGAGTCTGCACGGACCTGTCTTTGTAAATGTCTAAAATGTCCTCAAATATATCCGTTAATAAATCCGTTTAAGGGGTATTTTGGTCCAATTTACACAAAACGGCTCATTTATCAGGGATGTCCGTATGGACCTGTTTTTGAATTTATAATTAGTATAAATAGAAGAGGAAGTCTTAACATTTTTCTCACAAAACAAATTCAATCAATCATAGAATTCTCTCAAACCAAATCATCAAAATATTTTCAAGAGCAAAGTTTATGATTACATCGCAAGAGTTGAAGGTAATCTTATTGTTTTAAGTATTTAATTGTTTACTCGCTAGTTAAATATTGTGTTAAGTAGTTAATTTTTTTTTAATCTTCATAAATTTCAAAAATTCCAAAAAAAAATAATTTTATTGTGAAAATTACAAAAAAATTATAATTGTTTACTTTTATTGTTAGTAAATTATTGCCAAAAGTATTTAATCCTTATAAATTTATGAAAATTCAAAAAATATTTTTTTTAAGTGTTGCATTTTTAATTTTAATTGCTAGGTAATTTATATTGCTAGTTATCATGGAAGATTTAGTTAATGATATATTTGCATATCCCCCACCCCCAACCACAAAATCAAACTCAAAATCAAAATGTATCCCATCCAAACCGCCGTTCAATAGATAATTCCCTTTTGCACCGTAATAATCAAATAATGTTTGATCTAATTAATCAATCCTCGAACCTAATCAACACCCCTCCATTTCGCGGCTATACTCCGGATTCGATTCCAGATTGGATGAATGAGCTCAACACAAACTATACATCTAGAACTTATCATCACATAGAAGACATAGATGAGGGTGAGGAGGGAGATGACGATAACGATGTACAAGTCACCCACGAAACCCGCACAATTTCAAATACACCTAATACCGATGTTGCCTCGAGTAGTGCACCTAGTGGGGGAAGGGAAAAGGGGGAAGGGGTAAGGGTAAGGGTAAGGGTAAGGATAAGAGTAAGGCAATGGCACAGCCTCTCTTTTCTTTTATTTAATTCATAATAAAAAATTTGCTTAGTACAAAAATTCTAACTTATTATTTATACTACTAAAATAAAAGGAAGATTCTAGAAATCCTAAATAAATAAAATCTTAACTTAATTAATTCATTAAAACCCTAAACTTAAAGTCCAAAACCCAGCCACACCGAAGCCCAATTTGTTTTTGCGCAAACTGATGTTTGTGTCTGGCTCCCAGGCGCCCGCCTGGCTATTGGTGAGGCGCTCGCCTGGCTCCTAGCAGCCTCTGTTCTGTTTCTGTTCCTGTTGGTGCCTGTTTCTGTTGCTGCCTTTGTTTCTATTAGCAACCTGCATCAAGCCTGTGATTATAATGGAAAAAGAAAAATATCGGCCTCTAATTGTAGTACACTATACTTCAATATCGCTTAACTAAAACGATCATGATTGCGTGTGTCATCATAATTTCGTATGTGTCGTGCAAGTAATATACCTCGTTAAAGAAATGTTTAATGAGTGGAACTAGGTACAGAAGGATACCACTCGTTTTAAAAGAGTTAGTATAACATATTGATGGATGCTACATGGAAATTCCATTCGAAGTCCTACACTCCCAGAAGCGTGTTATTACCTACCATGCTTGTGAGATCATACACAATGACAGCCGCAGCTGCACAACGATAGTACATGGGAGCCAGGCTATTGTATCGTTTTTGTCCAGCTGTACATGTGTCCCATATTGAATGTCCTTTTTGTCCCAAAATGAATGAACTTTTGAAACTTTACTTTCAAATAACTTTATCCTAAATGGTTTGTTTTTTCATGGTTCATTATATTTTTGTAAAAATAAAATTTTGAATGTGAAAAACAAGAATATTTATGATTTTCTTCAATTAAAAATCAACCTTTTCAAAATGTCCCTTAAATTCAAATGGACAAAGCCTGAGTAAAGAAGGCCGCTCCCATCGTGGATTCCTGAAAAGTGTACTCATGTCAAGGGTAAAATCACAGGTAGAATAAGCACATACGGAGTAGATAAAATTAATAGAACTGATGCGGCCTGGCCTGCTAATATGTGTCTAAAGAAAGGGCACACCTTAACTAGCAGTTGTAGAAATTTACACATTGGGATTCACCCCGGAGGGGTTGCTGCAATTATTTGGATATGCAAACAATTGCCCTTTTACAAATCGCAGTACCAAACTTGTTTCTCAGTACCCAAGTCGCCAAAAAGTACCTGGATGGGACAAACTTCATGCTAATTTATCTTCAAAAGGTAGGGATGCTTGCAGCCTGCCTTTCTATTATCAAGTTTTAGACTTACATGAGAATCTTAACAGAATCAAAAGTCGAACAAAGTGAAACCTCATATGAAGAAGTTCATTATTTTACAGTCGAGTAAGTGAAAAGTCTTTAAGAATTAAATTTTTTACAACTACTTTCCCCATTTTCTTATGTTAAAGTAGAAAATATATAAATAATCAAAGAATCTGAAAAAGGAATCTTTTACTGCAAAATAATACTACATTTTTATTTCATGGAAGCCTTAAAAAAGAAAAAGATTTGGTACAGAATTGTGCTATAGACATGATTTTAGCCATCCAGAATTATTTAAGGGGGGCGAAAATGCCATTTTTCTGTTTTCTAATTTTTTTTTTTTTTTTAATTATTAATGGGTAGTTTTCTTATTTCAGTGGACAGTTGTTAGATCATGTTAGGTTATATATAAAAACTAGCAGTACTCCCATGCGATGCATGGCAAAATCATGTTATTGTATTTAACAATTTAAATATAATATATAAAATATTATTTTTATCCACTTGTTTTTTTTACAACATTTTTTCTTTCAAAATATTTTTTTTTTAAATTATATTAAGAAATAATGAATTTTTTTCTCAAATAATTCAATTTTAAAAATACAAATCCCAAAATAACTCACATTTGAAACCATTTTCTAAAATGAACAAAGTTTTAGAACTCGCTACACATTGTTGTAGTGAGTTTGTTGCGAGTTTAGTTTAATTAGTATTACTCTCGTTGGCGTTTAATTGATAATTACAATAACCTAAATCGGTCATGAAACTCGCTACACGGTCAGCAGACCACTTTCAAATCAAACCAAATCAAAGTTACAAACTTCGTCTCACTTTAAATTACAAAATACTAATTATTAATAAAGAAAACTATATAGAAATATTATTTTTTCAGCTCATATAAATACTTTAAAAAATATATTTCTATCAATTTTTTGAATAAAAAATGTAGTATTATTTTTTGGTTATTCATTTTGAGTTGAAAGTAATATTTATTTTTTAAATGAAGAATATAATTTGTTATAGAAGTATATTTTTTGATCCGTTGCGAGACAATGATTGGCAATGAATATGTAAAAAAATAATACTGCTTCACTACAAACATTAATTTTAGAGACGAATGAAGTAGTATTAATTTTTAAAATATTCATTGGGATGAAGGAAGTAATGCTCATTTTTTTGGATAAAAAATGTAGTATTATTTTTTGTTATTCATTTTGAATCGAAAGTAATATTTATTTTTGAAATGAATAATATAATTTTTTATAAAAGTATATTTTGTAAAGTATTTATTTGAAATGAAAAAAATAATATTTCTATTTAGTTGTCTTTATTAATAATAATTATTTTATAATTTAAAGTGAGACATAGCTTTTGTACCTAGCCTTTACCGATTTGATTAATCGGTTACTTACTTACTTACTGATTTGTGCTTTACCTTGGTATTTTATCAACCGGTTACTGAGATTTGTGCTTTACCGTCTGTCTTTTACCGTCTGTCTTAACAGTTTCCGGTGATTCTTGTTACCAACATTATTTGTTTGTTATTCTCTGATGACCCCCTTATTACCCTCTTTCTCTTCCCCACTTTCCGTAATTCCTCTACATTCTTAAGGACATTTTCGTCCACTTCCCCCTTCCCCACCGCCAGCTCCACTCTCTCTCCTGACTTCAGTTAGAGAGAAGTTGATGACGGTCTTGGGAAGGTCACCGGCAGAGGGCCCGAGGCGGAGCACCCGTGGTTCGCGAAACGGTGCCGGCGAGGGTGTCGTTACGGTTACTTCTCCGAGTGGCCTCGGTGGCTTGCGGGATACAGTTCGGGTGGGCCCTACAGCTGTCTCTACTCACGCCGTACGTGCAGGAGCTTGGAATTCCGCAAGTTTTGGTCCAGTGTGATATGGCTCTGCGGCCCGCTCTCGGGGTTCTTCGTGCAACCTCTTGCCGGACTAATGAGCGATCGGTGCAACAGCAAGTTCGGTCGCCGGAGGCCGTTTATTGTTGCTGGAGCTGCGGCGATCATCGTGTCCGTATTCGTGATCGGGTTCTCGGCGGATATTGGATGGTTGTTTGGGGATAGAGGTGAAGCGAAGACGAATGCCATTGTGGCATTTGTGATTGGGTTTTGGTTCCTTGATATGGCTAATTATAATATGACTCAAGGTCCTTGTAGAGCTCTGCTTGCCGATCTTACCGGTAAGTTATCCACATGTTTATACATATGAACGGGATTTTACTTATTACGGATTTAATTGTTAATTTCTGTTCGTTATGTAGTGCTACTAAATGTCTAACGGGTCAACCGGTCAGACGTTTAGAATTTTTTTTTTAACCGGTTAGACTTTTTAACTCCACCACAGGTTAAACATTTTTTATTTAATTTTTTTTATTAATAATTATTATAATCTAAAGAGGATAAAATAGGATTTTTTTAAGGCCATCGGTAAGCCATTTTTTAAGGCCATCGGTTAGCCATTTTTTAAGACCATCGGTTAGCCATTTTTTACAAATTACCTTAGGCATTTTTTAAGGCCATCGGTTAGCCATATCGGTTAGCCATGTTTGTTTGGAAAAAAAATGTAGATTTATTTTTTTGTTATTTATTTTGAGTCGAATGTAATATTTATTTTTGAAATGGAGATTATAATTTTTTATAGAAGTATGTTTTTAAAGTATTTATTTGAGATGGAAAAAATAATATTTTGATTTAGTTTTCTTTATTAATAATTATTATTTTGTAATTTAAAATGAGACGGAGTTTGTACTTTGGTTTGGTTTGATCGGTTGTGGACATTACCAAGGATCGGTAATGTGGTTTGATCGGTTGTGTACATTACCAAGGATCGGTTGTGGACATTACCAAGGATCGGTAATGTGGTGACCGGTCACCACATTATTGGTTAAAATTGATCGGTAAATCATTGAAATGGTGACCGGTAAATCATTTTATAATTATTATTTTATAATTTAAAGTGAGACGGAGTTTTTACTTTGGTTTGGGGTTTGATCCGTTGTGGACATTACCAAGTTGAAAACTGTCGGCGCGTCTTTCCTCTTTCCACCGCCGGCGCACCATCTTCTTCATCTCCGACAGCCTCTCACAAGTTGAAAATCTTCTCCGGCCACCGAAGCTCCTCTTCTCCGATCGTCTCTCTTTGCTCAATCCAGATTTGGTCATCCGTTCAACTTTGCTAGCCCTTCCTTTTCCACCTTCAAGCTATGCCAACAGTGAGCTCGTACCACCAGCTCCATCCGTAATCAGGCTATATCACCATGCCATGACTATTGCAATTTGTGAGTCCTAATTGTGAGGCCTAAAAGGGAAAATCTTTAACAAAGTTGATGGGTGAAGCTTAGGTCGGCCGAAATTGGGGAAATTTGGAGCTCCATGTGAATTTGATTTTTGAAGATTTGGGGGAAATGAAAATATTTTATAATTTAATAATCAGATCTATTTTTTACCAAGGAATAAGGATCGGTTGTGGAATACCAAGGATCGGTAACGTGGTTTAATCGGTTGTGGACATTACCAAGGATCGGTAATGTGGTGACCGGTCACCACATTATTGGTTAAAATTGATCGGTAAATTATTGAATTGGTGACGGGTAAATCATTTAAATATTCATTGGGATGAAGAAAGTAGTGTTTATTTTTTTGGACAAAAAATGTAGTATTATATTTTGGTTATTCATTTTGAGTCGAAAGTAATATTTATTTTTGAAATGAAGATTAATTTTTTTTATAGAAGTATATTTTTTTAAAGTATTTATTTGAGATGGAAAAAAAAATAATATTTCTATTTAGTTTTCTTTATTAATAATTATTATTTTGTAATTTAAAGTGAGACTGAGTTTGTACCTTTGATTTGGTTTGATCGGTTGTGACCTATTTTTGGATCGGTTGTGTTGTGGTGTGAAATTATATAAAAGTATGACCGAGCTTAAATGACCAAAAGCAGGCGACATTATCAAGGATCAGTAATATGGTGACCGGTCACCACATTATTGGTTAAAATTATCAAGGATTGGTAAATCATTGAAATGGTGACCGATCAAAAATGGCATGAACTTAACTGATCCTATTTTGATTTCCATTTTCAATGGTGACAACCTTTTTACTTACATTAAATGACTTCAATGATGTCATCCACTTATATAGGAGTATTAAATGATTGTTTTTATCTAAATGAATTTTCCTTATTCATGGTCAAGCAAAGGAAATTTTATTGTATGAAAAGAATAATCAATTTTTTTTTTTAAAAGTAATTAACTCTATATATAAATTAATAAATAAAAAAATGCAAATTTTAAATATATTAAATTTATAAATGATTAAAAAATTAGTTTTTAATATTAATAATAACTCAAAAAACATAATCAAAATAAAAAAAGAGAAAGAAAGAAAAAAAGCAAGAGAAAAGAAAGAAAGAAAGATGCAGAAAGAGAATGAGAAAGAGAAGGAAAATAATCTTTGTGTGTGTGACCGATGATGCTTAATGCCATAGGATTACCGATTCTTAATTGCTTGTCTTACCGATTCTTTATGTTTTTGTCTTATCGATTTTAAAGCCACAGGATTACCGATTCTTAATTGCTTGTCTTACCTATTCTTTATGCCTTTGTCTTACCGATTCTTAAAATCGGCTAAATAATTTGTGTGTGACCGATCTAAACCGATCACAACCGATTCAAATCAAACACAACCGATCCAAATCAAATCAAAGGTACAAACTCCATCTCAGTTTAAATTACAAAATAATAATTATTAATAAAGAAAACTAAATAGAAATATTATTTTTTTCATCTCAAATAAATACTTTGAAAAATATAATTATATAAAAAAATTATATTATTCATTTCAAAAATAAATATTACTTTCGACTCAAAATGAATAACCAAAAAATAATACTACATTTTTTATCCAAAAAATTGAGCATTACTTCCTTCATCCAATGAATATATTAAAAATTAATACTACATCATTCATCTATAAAATTAATGTTTGTAATGATATTATATTTCTAATAACATACTCGTCACTATCACTAAATTCATTGTCCAATCCAAATATGTTTCTGTGAAACATATAATTTAAGATCATAAGAATGAGATGTCACCTTTATTCAAACATGAAGGCAATATCTTACCGACAGTGAGTGAGTGACTATGTCTTACCGACAGTGAGTGAGTGACTGATGGTTTGTTACTTGGATCGGTTAAGCAGTGCAAAGGCAATTGGTTAAGGGCAAAGGCAATCGGTTAAGCAGGGCATAGGTAAGGCAGAGACTTGATTTGATTTTGTATCGGTACAAATATTATTTTGTACTGATAGTCATTTGGCCCATTACCGATCCAACTAAGGTTGTATCCAACCCAAACCAATTACAAACGCCGTCTCACTTTAAATTATAAAATAATAATTATTAATAAAGAAAACTAAATAAAAATATTATTTTTTCCATATCAAATAAATACTTTAGAAAATATAATTTTATAAAAAATTATATTATTCATTTCAAAAATAAAAATATTACTTTCGGTCAAGGCCTATATTTGAATCGGTCAAGGCTTGTTTGTTTGCTTGGATCGGTCAAAGGCATGTTTGAATCGGTCAAAGCCTGTGTTTGGATTGTTTGGATCGGTTGTGGGTTGTGGTCTTGGTTTGTTTGGATAGGTTGTGGGTTGTGGCCTGATTTGAATCGATTATCCACTTATTATTTACCGGTCACCATGTCAATGATTTACCGATCCTTGTCATAACCGATTCTTGTGACCGGTCAACCAAGTCACATACTTTGGATCAGTCAACCAATTTACTTGGTTTTGATCGGTCAGGAGGCATGCTTTGGATCAGTCAGCCAATTGACTTGATTTGCCAAAATTTTATATATATAGAGAATATATAGAGATATATAGAGAGAGATAGCAATGTGGGATTAATTCCTTTTGCAACAAAACTTAAGGACATTGGTTGATTTAATCTCACATCGCTATCTCTCTCTCTATATTTCTATATATTCTCTATATATATAAAAGGAAGTAATGTCCTGATTCAAATTTGTCACAACTTAAGAGAGTAATTACAAAAGTGCCACTCAAATTTTGACAAAATTTTTTGCGCTTGAACTGTTCATTGGATGACCTGCTTTAATATATAGATAGATGATAGAAAATCAAAGAATGATCAATTTTAAATTTTAAATAAATAAAAATTAATTTTTGATCGAAACTAAGTATGTATGTACTTGAAATCTTTGCACTACGGTACAGTCAAACTTGGAAACTTTTCTTAAATAATTCAATTTTAAAAATTTAAATTCCAAAATAACCCATATTTGAAACTATTTACCAAAATGACCAACCTTTTGTAAATTACTACACGGTGTAGCGAATTTATAATTTTTTTCGCTTAAAATCACTACACGGTGTAGCGATTTTAAATTTGCTCAATTTTATTTTAATATTTATGATATTAAAAAAACTAAAATTTGAAAGAGTAGGTCTGCTGAGAAACGCGTTTCTCCATAACTATGGAGAAACGTATTTTTAATAGTCAGAAGCTATGCGTTTGATAACCAGAAAAAAATTTCTGGATATCAGTCTCAAAGGGTTCTGGATATTCAGAAGCTTTGGAACGGATATCCAGAAGCCTTTGGGACGGATATCCAGAAAAAATAGATTTGAAGCCAAATTCAAGGCCAAGACCAGAAATTGCTTATTGAAGGTTTCTGGATATCCAGAAACCTTCAAATGTATATCCAGAAACCATCAAATGAATATCCAGAAACATTTTGAAAGTTTCTGGATATTCATTTTGAAGGTTTCTGGATATCCAGAAACCTTCAAATGTATATCCAGAAACCATCAAATGAATATCCAGAAATATTTTTGAAAGTTTCTAGATATTCATTTTGAAGGTTTCTGGATATCACTTTCATAAGCTTCTGGATATCCAGAAGCGTTGGCCTGCATTGTCGCGCGACAAGTCGGGCCCCGTTTCTTCATAAATTACGGAGAAACGCGTTTCTCTTCAAATTTTGTGAATTTGAAATCGCTGCTATCTGATGTAGCGATTTCAAATTACCTCAAATTGATTTCAAATTACCTCAAATTACCGCCCAAGTCCAAAGTTCCAAAGTTAAGTTAAAGTTATTCGTCTCACTTTAAATTACAAAATAATAATATAAAAATTATGTATTAATAAAGAAAACTAAAACTAAATATTATTTTTTCCATCTCAAATAAATACTTTAAAAAACGTACTTCTATAAAAAAAATATATTTTTCATTTCAAAAATAAATACTACTTTCAACTCAAAATGAATAACCAAAAAATAATACTACATTTTTTGCCCAAATAAATGAACATTACTTCCTTCGACTCAATGGATATTTTAAAAAATAATACTCTTCTTTTGCCTCAAAAATTAATGTCATATTTTGAGACGAAGGCACTAAATTACAAACATTAATTTTAGAAGCGAACGAAGTAGTATTAATTTTTAAAATATTCATTGGGATGAAGGAAGTAATGCTCATTTTTTGGGATAAAAAATATAGTATTATTTTTTGGTTATTCATTTTGAGTCGAAAGTAATATTTATTTTTGAAATGAAAAATATAAATTTTATAGAAGTACATTTTTAAAGTATTTATTTTAGATGAAAAAAATAATATTTCTATTTAGTTTTCTTTATTAATACATAATTTTTGTATTATTATTTTGTAATTTAAAGTGAGTCGAATAACTTTAACTTAACTTTGGAACTTTGGACTTGGCCGGTTGGTAATTTGAGGTAATTTGAAATCGCTATATCATGTAGCGATTTTAAATTTTAATTTTTTTTTAATATCAGAAATATTAAAATAAAATTGAGCAAATTTAAAATCGCTATACCGTGTAGCGATTTTAATCGAAAAAATTATAAACTCACTACACCGTGTAGCGATTTACAAAAAGTTGATCATTTTAATAAATGGTTTCAAATGTGAGTTATTTTGAAATTTAAATTTTTAAAATTGAATTATTTGAAAAAAATTCGTCAAACTCGTGGGCATTTCGATATCAAAACTTTTATCTCTATCTTTAGTCTTTAGGAAGTTACCCTATCTTAGTTATCTACATACATAACTCTATGATGATAGTGTGACGGGCAGGCCTATTTGAGCTATCCATATCATTTCAGCAGTGTGGAATTTAGGGGTGTTCACGGTCCGGGTTGGTTCGGTTTTTGTCAAAATTTTAGAAAATCAGGACCGGACCAAATACTTCGGTTCTGTAAAAATTTAGGACCAGGACCGGACCATTATATTATAGGACCGGTCCCATCGGTCCGGTTCCAATGGTCCGGTTCCGGTCCGGTTCCACCGGTTCTACAAATTACAATATAATATAATTTTTTACAATAACAAAATCTACAAGTAAAAGCATATTTAAAAACTAAATTGTTGAACAATATTACAATAACAAAATCAACAGTTAATTACAATATAATATATTTTTTTTACAATAACAAAATCTACGATATGATATTCATTTTGAAATTAAAAATATTATTGAAAACGTTACAAATTGAAATAAGTTAGGGGGGTGTAAGTGAACTTTTAAAACTTATTTTTACAGACTAAGTAGACGAAGATTTAAATTGCAACTTAATTTCTTTCACAAGGTTTTTCATGCATACCAAGTCTTTTGTTGCAATAACTCCGAGAAAATGACAAGAGTCCTTCATGAAGACCAACAAAGTTAATTATATATATATATATATATATATATATATATATATGTATATATTTATATATATTGAACGGTATAAACCGAGCAACGAACATGGGCTTGCCCGAACTTGGGCCCAACTATATTGGACAGTGGATATTGTCTAATTATGAAGTATTAGGGCCGAGTAAGATCTTACTCGTATGCCGAGAAACATTTATCTCGGCCTTCTATCATCATTTTTGGACCGCCATATCGGAATTACCGAGGAAAGAGAAGTTATTTGCTCGGCATATATCCAAGTGACGAGGAAAGAAAATCATTCTCCCCGGCATATCTCCGTGTCGGCCATTTACCAAATGACGAGGAAGCAAAATCATTTTCCTCGGCTTATTTGCCAAAGGCCGAGGAAAATCATTTGCCTTCCTCGGCGTTAGCGCTACAATCCTTATTCAATCCTTATTCAACAAGGATTATACAGTTGTAACCCAATCAGGATTACAGTTACCAATATCAATTCAAGTCAAACAAGGACTCCTTAACAGATATAATTCTCTTAAGATTATATCTTATCTATTTACAAGTTCATTCCAACATGGATTCTATCTATCCATTCCTATAAATACAAGCCCCATGGCTCATTATTCGGTACGTTACTTTTTACATTGGAGAAACTCTGTCAATTTGATTTCTCTAATATCAACCGTGAACTTACTCTCACGCCGGAGGGCCTTTAGCCGGATCCGCCCCGGCTTAGTTTACGTGTTTTCTCTTATTTTCAGGCCTTGCAATCGCCGGAGCATTCAACGCTTGGATTTGGGCTGTTTTGACGATTTTGGCTTCATCAATTGGTTCCATTGCCGGGAAGTCGATTCAAACACCCTTTGTTTGGCCTGGAAAATCTCGCCTGAGAAGCTATTTTCCGTTGGATTTGTTCTTGATTGAAATCGGAAATTTTTGCTCCGACAGGCTCTGTTCTTGATTCGGTCGAAATTTGTAAACTTCCACCGGAAACTGCATTGATTCGGCCGAAACCGCTAGTTCACGTCTCGAAGCAAAATTTGTGGCTTGAAATTTTGTGTTGGAAAAATCACAATTGGCTGTTTGTTTTTGGTTAAAATTTGCCCTAAATTTAACCATAAATTCGGTTCTGGTGAAATTGTGATTTTTGGAAAATTTCGCATTTAATAATCTTTGTGAATCATAATGGACGGACAATTCACAAGTGTTACAGCTGAGGATCCCACCCAGGTGAATGGGGGAAACACCGAGCCGAGGAGCCACCGCTCCTCCTCCTCCTCTACCTCAAGCCGATGCCATTCCTCCCCTTGCCATGACTCTTCGTTCCATGGGTCAGGCAAATGCCGAGGGAGAGGGCAATGACCTTCCTCGTCCTACTCGTGCTCGTGGGAAGCAAGCAGGAAGGAAGAAAACAAAGAATGCCGACGCCGGTCCAAGCGGGAGGATCTCAACCCGTTGACCGACGCTCTTTGTTACACAAACAAATGGAGACTTTGCAAAGGATGTATGAAACACAAGTTGCTCTGTTGCAAATGGACCCGGATCATTCCATGGCTCCCTTCATTGTACCATCAATGGGCCCACCTTTGAGAAAGGAACAGGAGAGCATCGTGCTCCTCCCCTAAAGACCGCCGAACTACCACCGCCGGCTCCCAGGATTCTCCTCGTCCTCGGCATAACAAGAAGCATAAGGATCCCGTGGTTGACCCGAGAAGCCAAATAACTCCTAGGGAAGAGGAAGTGAACTCCAAGGACCTAAGAACAAGACTCGCCTTGAATAGGCGCCTATCCCCCTCGCTCGCCTCATCATGACACCTAGGCGTCCCGCGTCTCCTCGAGCTCGTCGGCCGATTCTCCTCGTCCTCATCGTTCGAGATTCTCGTCGTCCTCGTCGACCAGGACTCTCCTCGTCCTCGGCATCGAGAATTTGCTAGGCCAAGGACCCCCGAGCCCTACAGGATGATACTTGGCGCACAAGACCCGGAACCAAGACGTGATAGGGCCCCTCCGCACGTGATGGCCACGGACATGAAGCGGAGCACGCAGGGCAAATGATCGCCCTAAAGACAAGTCACTCGAGAAGTTCCCAACGAAGCACTCGCTCAGCGCTGAGAAGGAAATAGAAACAAAGCAATGGGAGCCGTTGAAACAAAGGCCGGATGATATGGAGAGGGGAAAGAAATATAATGATGACGATTATGATTGGGCCACCCGTCCGTTTTCCTTGAGGATAACTGCTGCACCTCCCCATCCTAACCTCAAGCTCCCAAATTTCGAGAAATATAACGGAACCACCGACGCCAAGGACCATGTGCAAAGTTTTGAACAAACCATGAATCTCCTACCACTTGTTTCGATGACTTGCTCTGCAAAGCTTTCGCGAGCACCTTTTCCGAACGGCTTTGACCCGGTTCCGTGAGCTCAAGAAAGGTTGCATCGATTGGCCGGAGGGGCATGAGGAGAATGTTCTTAGATCATTTTGCCACTGGTTTTGGGAAAAAGGAAGATGAGATTAACCGACTTGGCCAACATTGAGCAAGGGAAAGGAGAGACCACCCTCGCCTACTACAATAGGTTCCGAAAATGGCGAGATCAAGTCGAAGAAAGCCTAACTGATAGGGAGGTCATAGTTTGCTTCAACTCTGGGTTAAAATCTGGCCCCTCATTTATGAACTCTCGGCCAGTGGAACCCAGCTCCAAGGCCGAATTATACAAAGTGGCTTATGCCATTTCCATGGCTGAGGACAAGACAAAGAAAAGGGGTGCTGACAAGACGGAACCCGAAGCAACTAACTCCCGACAGAATGACAATGGGAACGGCAAGAAAGGAAAGAATAGAACCGTAAGCACCGAGAAGTCGGAGTTCACCCTCTTACAAAGCCCATCTCCGAAATCATGCGAGATGGTGAACCTTCCTCCACCTCGTCCGCCGATCGATAACCCAAAGTATCCCCGCAACAAGAACAAATACTGTGATTTTCACACGGACAACGGGCACACCACTGATGGTTCTTTGGGCCCTTAAGAAGATAATCCAACAATGGGTTGACGAGGGAAAGTTAGACCGTTATGTCATGAAGAAAGATGGTAAGCGAAAGCGGAAGCAAGAGGAAAGTGAAGATGACTCCAAGAGTGAGGATGAAGATCGAAGGCCTCCTAGGGCTAAACTACATGTGATCCGTGAAGAGGTGACCTCCACCGGAAAGCTAAGGGATCGGATCCACGAGCTAAGCAAAGTATACCATGTCCCCGCTTGGATCCATAAAGCGTAAGAAATCATTAGTTTTTCTCCGAATGAGTTGGCAGAAGTCGAGCGGCTCGTGAGCAGCCCATTGGTCATCAAGTGGTCGAATTGACAATGTTGAATCCGAAAGACTTCTTGTTGACACGGGGGCCTCCCGTGACATCTTGTACTATTCAGCCTTCCAACAAATGGGATTGAAAGACACTTCGCTAGAGCCATATCATGGAAGGCTTGAAGGATTCACCAACCATAAGGTTGGAGCAAAGGGAACCGTAGAACTGGAACTCGAAGTCGGCGATCATCCCTTCCGAGCCAAAGCTACTGTCACTTTTATAGTCATGGATTTGACTAGTGACTATCATGCGATTATCGGCATTCCAAGTCAAGCCAAACTTGGGATGGTAGCCTCCCTTCCTCACCAACGAGTTAAATTTCCCACTCGTCTTTGGCATAGGATGCGTGAGGGCAACCCCCAAAGATTTCTTGGAACATGTTGTCAAGACCCGTAAAAAGTCAAAAAGCGTGGAGATAGATACGCCCGAGGAGAACATCAAGATCACCAAATCTCAGAAGACCACGGAAACTAGCTCTAGAATGAACTATATCCGTGAAGTATGGGAAAGTGAGGAAGAGGAACCTATGGTCCTTGAAATTGTGGATGACCAAGGCATAACTCTACCCACACTGGAAGAAGAGCCTATGGTCCTAGAAACTGCAGATGACCAAGGCATAGTTCTACCCATCTCCGAGGAAGAACCCATTCTCGTCAATGACCGTAACTCGGGGCCAACCATGACTCGGGGAGGAACGATCTTCCGGACATCGATAAACTTATGGAGGAAGAAGGCCTCAATGTAAACGACAATGAAGGGAGGAGAATCAGAAGAGATCATCATCGAATCCCCGGAATTTCGAGACGGACCCGAGAAATGAAGCCTCGTAGATGAGCTAGAAGAGGTAGTCATTAATCCCGACTATCCTGAACAAAAAATCAAGCTAGGAGGCCAGCTATCACAGGAAGAGAAAGAAAGAGTCATATCCCTCTTGAAAAACAGTCTCGACGTCTTTGCTTGGAGAGTCGAAGACATGAAGGGGATCAACGAAGAAGTAGCCCTCCACCGCTTAGAAGTTGATCCTTTAGCGAAGACCATCTCCCAGGACGAGGAGAAATTTTGCAAGGGACAAGGAGGAAGCTATAAAAGAAGAGGTGCGAGAAATTACTCGCCGCGGAATAATTCGCGAAGTCAAATACCCCGTTTGGTTGGCTAATGTCGTTATGGTAAAGAAGCAAAATGGGAAATGGCGTATGTGCGCATGGAGCTTTCTTGATCTAAACAAAGCCTCGCCCCCAAGGACGCTTATCCTCTCCCCGAATCGACAAGTTGGTGGACTCCATTTCGGACACCAAACTCTCGCCTTCTTAGATGCCTACTCAGGTTATCATCGATAAAAATGGCGAAAGAAGACATCGAGAAGACTCGCCTTTCAAACACCTCGTGGGAATTTACGCTACATCATGATGCCTTTTGGGCTCAAGAATGCCGGTGCCACTTACCAACGGATGGTAAATCAAGTTTTTGCAAGTCAGATAGGCAGAAACATGGAGGCTTATATTGATGACATGGTCATAAAGACCAAGGAAGGCAGCCACGTTCTGACTTAGAAGAGACCATTCACAACCTCCGAGCCAACAACATGAAGTCGAATCCAAGCAAGTGCGTGTTCGGAGTTGCTGCGAGGAAATTTACGGGCTTCATGGTTTCCCAAAGGGGGATTGAAGCAAACCCAGAAAAGACCAAGGCGCTCATTGACATGAAGGAACCTACCACCATCAAGGAGGTCCAAAGACTTAATGGAAGAATTGCGGCCCTTGGAAGATTCATCGCCAAATCCGCCGAAAAGTCACTGCCTTTCTTCAAGGTATTGAAGGGCACCAAGAGCTTCTCCTGGACTCCTGAATGCTCGGAAGCATTCCTCCGGTTGAAGGAGTACTTGGGTTCCCCTCCCTTGCTTAGCGGTCCAGGCCTCTACCGGTGAGATGCTATACGTCTTCCTAGCCGCCATCGATCACGCCGTCGGCTTGCCTTAGTTCGAAAGGATGAAGGAATTCGAAGCCCGTCTACTATGTCTCAAAGGCTCTGTCCGATGTAGAAACGAATATTTTAATGTGGAGAAGATAGCATACGCACCGGTCATTGCTTCAAGGAAGGCCGCGTGCATATTTTACGCACACCCTATCACCGTCTACACCAATGAACCATTGAAGAAAATCCTTCACAAGTTGGACGGCTCGGGACGTCTCCTTAATTGGTCAATCGCTCTAACGGAGTTTGATATCACTTACCAACCAAGGAAGACCCTCTTAGCACGGACCTTTGGTTGACTTCATGGTCGAGGCGCCTTTATGGGTGAGCATCTCCCCACCTCCCTAAGCAAAACGCTGCCGAGGAAAAAGACTCTCCTATTGAACTCCCATCCAACTGTTGGATCCTGTATACGGACGGATCGGCTATCAAGGAAAGAAGCGGAGCCGGAGTAGTACTAGCAAGCCCGGAAGGAGAATATACTATACAAGATGCCATCCGCTTCGGGTTTCCTGCCTCCTAACAACCAAGTGAATACGAGGCTCTCATATTTGGCATTGAGTTGGCCTCCTTCTATGGAGCAACTAAGGTGGCCGCTTTACGTGACTCCGGCTTGTTGTCAAACAAGTGAAAGGAGAATATAACACTCAAGATGTCACCCTTGCCAAGTATAGAGACCTGGTCCTAGATATGACGAAGAAAATGGAATTTTTCGAGCTCGAGCGAGATAGGAAGGGAAGACAACCAGAGTCGCAGACGTTCTCTCCAAACTAGCCACCATGGATGTGTCTCCTTCGGAGACCAACCCATATGTAGTTTATGCCGAGGAACCTGCGTATGAAAGATTACAAGTCATGCTTCCGGACGAGGAAGAGAGATCTTTGGATCGATGACTACATCGAATACATTGAGAAGGAGAAACTCCCGTAAGATGATGCTAGAGCCAAGCTTATCAAGAAGAGGTCTCCAAGATTCGTGGTGATGAACTGAGTCCTCTACCGAAGATCTTTCACGAAGCCCCTGCTAAGGTGTGTCTATCCCAAGGAAACCGAGAACCTCCCGGCGAAGTACATGAAGGTGTTTGCGGCGGACACCGGGGCCGTAACCTTAGCCGACAAAATCATATCGCTAGGTTACTACTGGCCAAACCTAAGGGAAGACGCGCATGCCTATGTTCGAAAATGTGACAAATGCCAAAGGTTCTCTGACATTCCAAGACTACCTGCAGTCGAGCAAACACTTGTAATACCTACGTGGCCATTTGATATGTGGGGAATCGACCTCATTGGACCCTTCCCACCCGCCCGTGGTAATTGCAAGTACGTGATAGTAGCTGTTGATTACTTCTCCAAGTGGATAGAAGCCAAGGCATTGGCCAAGATAACGGAAGAGAACGCGATCAACTTTGTTCATGACAACATCCGGGTGCGGGATTTGGCCTTCCGCATACAATTGTTTCGACCATGGCCTCCAATTCTCCACGGCATTTACAACCGGGTGGGAAGAGTCAAAGTACGCCATGCAAAATCTTCGGTTAGCGAGACCCAAGGCAATGGTCAAGCGTAAGCCGCCAACAAGCTGGTCCTAACCGCCCTCACGCAAGAATCTTGAAGGACGCGAGGGTAGATGGTTGGACGAACTTCCCCTAGCTTTACGGGTCGTTTCCGCACAACCACCCGGGGGCCAACCGGGAAACCCCCATTCGCACTAACCTTCGGTTACGAGGCTATGGCACCAGCGAGATGGCCATCCCTACGGTAAGGAACTCCCATTATGATGAGCAAGTCAACAAGGTCAATAGGCTCCTAGACCTGGACCTGATAGATGAAAAACGACTAGCTGCGCAGATGAGGATGGTGAATTACAAGCAAAGGACCAAGGCATATCACGACAAGAGGGTCATCAAAAGAGTATTCCAAGTTGGTGATTGGGTACTTAGAAAGATCGAAGCCACTGGTCGGAAGGCAGAACAGAACAAGCTCTCCCCAAATTGGGAAGGTCCCTATATCATCACTCAAGTCATCCGAGAAGGGACCTACAGATTGAGGACCAAGGAGGGGAAGGATCTCAAGCATCCATGGCATTCCGACAACCTTAGAAAATATTATCACTAGTCTAGTTTATTCTGCAATAGATTAGCTCTTTATTTTCGGTCTTTTATTTTCGGTCTTTTGTTTTCTTTTTGTCTTTTTAGTTGATAGGATCGCAGTTCTATGTAATCGCACTTCAGTTCTATGAAAGCAGTTTCTTCCAACATGCAAAGCAACTATCAGCTCTTCACCCCAGCACAGGAAGATGAGGACATTACCTCAGATTCTCCGATACACAATAGCCAAGACCAAGGATCTTCCTTGGCCTGATGGCTTACCAAGACGAGGGTCCTCCTTGGCACGATGGCTTAACAACCAAGACCAAGGATCCTCCTTGGCACGATGGCTTACCAAGACCAAGGGTCCTTCTTGGCACGATGGCTTAAGTGGTTGGCAAGATTGCTTAGCCAAGACCAGGGTCCTCCTTGGCCTGATGGCTTACCAACAGCCAAGACCAAGGATCTTCCTTGGCCTGATGGCCTACACACACCTTGCACCAAGGGACCACCTTGGCCTGATGGCACTCAATATATCCTGTCAAGGGCCCACCTTGATTCAGGATACCAAGCAGCCAAGACCAAGGAACCACCTTGACCTGATGGCTTACAACTCTTCCAGTCAAGGGTCCATCTTGACTTAGGAGACTAACAGCCAAGGCCGAGGACTTTCCTCGGCCTAATGGCTTGATAAACCTCCTACCATGAATCTACTCTGATTCAGGATTACAACATTCAAAGCCGAGGAAAACTTCCTCAGCCCAAATGAAGTACGAGTATAGTTACAGCCGAGGAATCTTCCTCGGCCTAACCACTTGCTCCACAAGGAACAAGGGACCTTCCTCGGATCCCACCTTCCTAAGGCTAATGCATAACATACCAAAATATAACCAAGTCAGGGAAATGACAAAGAATAATGACAAAGGATTTTTCATTGATATTCAAATAGAAATTACAGATCCTATTGTCTATTACAAAAAAGCAAAAAAGGAAAAACTATCCTAAGACTGCTGAGCATCCTCAAAAGGCTCTTCTAGCCAGCTGGTATTAATGGAGCCAGGAGGAGGAAGGGTCGTCTGTTGGGCTTGGGTATCAGCTTCCTCGGCAATCCCCCTTACCTCGGCTTCCCCGGTCTCAGGCTCTTCCTCGTCCTGGATGGCCTCCACCAAGTCTTTGATGTTGCCGGGAACAACAGGGGCTGGCCTCCACACTTCCCTGCATGCTTGAGCATCCTTGGCTGCTATCAATTCCAAGTTGCTTGCAGAGAAGGGGACTAAGTGATGGAGAGCCCTAACTTCCTCACTGTATTGGTCCCGGCATATCAGCATGGCTATCTTATTGATGTCTAGGCCGGTGGAGGGATCAGCCAAAATACTCCTGGCAAGATGAAGGTATCCATCTTCGAACATGGTGGCCGTTTGCTCATCCACGGCGTCTGGAAGGCCGAGCTAGATATCACGGCATCCTTGAACGCCGGGCTCTCCTTGAAGCGCACCACAGCCTCAGTCTCCTTGGCGGGAAGGGAGGCCTCCAATCCTCGGTATTTGGCCTCGGCTTCTTCGACCTTTGCCTGGCTTCGGCCTTATCCGTTAATGCCTTGGCCAGCTCCTCCCCCTTTAGCCGGAGATCTTCCTCGGCTTTGGCCTTCTCTTCCTCGGCTCTTTTGACCTCGGCCTCCACTTTAGCCTTGGATGCCTCAAGCTCTGCATCCTTGGCCTTCAGAAGTTTGACCAAGGAAGTCTTGTCGGTATCACTCTTTGCTTGGGCGGCCTTGGCTTCGGTCGGGCGCTGGCCTTCTTTTTGGCAAGCACGTTCTCATATGCCGTGACGTAAGCCAAGCTGAAAGAAGAATTAATATTAGAAATGCAAACAAGTGTAAAACAAATCTTGCAATCAATGATCAAACGAAAGAAGCTTACCTCGGCAATTAAGAGCCCCTTGCGGCGAGCAAGGTATCATCGCAGGAGCCTCCTGACAAGAGCATCATAGGCGTCCTCATCCATTGCTCTCTGAATTGGAGCTCGGCCTAATCTAACCAAAGGTCCCTCCCTAACTTGCAAAGGAAGACCCCTGAGACGAGGAACGTCGAGGGCCATGCTCTTTGCTAGCTCATCGGCCTGCTCAACCGTTTGGATGTCCTTGATAGCCAAGGTTGGAGGAGGTGAAGGATTGGGGGCCCCACCAATACTTGCCGCTTAGCCACCGGCTCCTCGGCAGTGGAACTTTGAGGCCTCTTTGAGCCGGATTTCCTTTGAACAAGGCCGGCTTCCTCGGTCGCCGCTTCCTCGGCCTCGGTAGGAGGGTTAGTCATATCACCGACCATGGGTTCAGCTCGTTCTTCGGATGCGGCGTCCTCAGAATTTACCTCTTGGTGAAGTTTGAGGGGAAGGGGTTTATCACCTTGCACGCCCAAGACCAAATTACGAGCATTGGCCTCATCCTTTCTTTCCATCAGAGCAGACTTCTTGCTCAGCTTTCTCTTTCGCCTGATCAGCTCCTGAGGACTTAGTCTCTCCATTGCAAGGGTGGCTTCTTCCTCGGTGGTCAAATCTGTAAAGACAAGGAAGAAATGGTCAAGTACGAGCAAGAAAACCCAAGGTCAAGTACGAGCAAAATAATATGACAAAAATTACAAGTGTAAGATAAAAGTTTACGTCCAACAATGTTAGGTGCTCCAATACATTGGTCACGGGGACGCTCATCATGGCACCTAATACAATCCTCGTGAAATACGAAGCCGGGATGTACCGTCCAATCATTGAAGCGACGACCTCTTTTAACATTGACGAGGGGAGCTACCCCGTCCTCGTTCCCCGGCATCAATCCTGCCTGGATATAGAAATGATCCGAGGATTCAACTTGCTTCCAATCCGGACCCCTACCCTGGCAAACTCTTCCAGACAGCTGATCAAATCTTTGGTCCACCCGTATTGTTGGACGGCAAAGGAAGATGTTGGATCATCACAAGGAGGCTGGAACTCCCGGCCTTGGCGGCTCTCGACGCGGATAACGTGGTTGTCCCGGCTGGAACTTTCTTTGGACATGGGAAGAAGCAACTTAGGTTTCCTATTGGCACTCCTAATAACTACCAGCCATTGTTCCTTGATGACTTGGACAATGTAGAAGTGACGGAAGGCTCCCATGGTCGGCTCATAGCCTAAACTACGGCAGAGGATGATGAAGCTAACCAGAACCCTGGTACCATCGCTCCTATCATGGCTTCCTGCAGACCGCCTTTACATCATCCAAAACTCACAAATGAAGGGGTCTAGGAAGACGGAGTCCCTGTTGAAACTGTTTGAAATAAAAATGGACGAAGTCTTGGTTATAGTAGAAGGCCGTCTCTTCTTTCTCCGTCTTCGGCTCGATCTTGCCCATATAAGTTAATTTATACTCAGCACGGTCCACTTTGTACTTGGTGTACAGCCTCTCAATCATGGGATCCCCAGGCTTTGGTGCCTTCTCGACTTGCTTTCCTCGGCTACCTGCTCCTCGGCCTCTTCTTCGGACGAGGCGGGCATCAGCTTGCGCACCTTCAACGAAGGCGTCAACTATTTGAGTAGACGAGGAGGGCTCTCCTTCTCTTCCCGTCATATCTGCATAAAGACGAGGAGACCAAATTATTTACCTCGTCGATGGCGATTAAATGACGGGGAAGGAAGATTCCCTCCTCGTCATTCCATAAGGCCGAGGAAGGAAGATCTCCTTCCTCGTCATTTCATAAGGCCGAGGAGGGGGCCGTACCTCTCGAGCGCTCACGCATTTCGCGATGGGAGGCCGGGTAGAAACGATTCGATGTGCTCCACCATTTCAGCCCTATCCTCAAAAACTATGATGTTGGGAGAACCGAGACTCAATCCTATCTATTCTTGTGGAGTCTGGGTATTGAATGAATAAACGGGAGCGGCCATAACCCCTCAACGCTTGCTTATATCATCCAAGTTCGGCATCATCCATGGACCCCTCTCTCTACGATAGACCCTCAAATTTCCGGTATGATATCCATAACGGAATCGGGAGAATGGTCCCAAGATCGAGTCATTTCTAAGGGAATCAAAAACGAAGGGGAGTTCATTCAATATTCCGTAAATTTCATATAAAATGCAAAGAGAACTAAAGAACTGAAGTTTTTAAAAATTTTTATCAAGAAAAGCTTCAACCTTCAACAATGGCGGTCCATTTTCTTGGCACGTTCAAAATCCATCCTAAAAACCCTAGAAATCGCAAAATGATGGACGGATTACGCGAAAGGGAATGATTTCATACGATTGAGAAGAAGTGGTCGGAATCACGGCACAACAAGCTCGCCGTAGAAAGAAAGCTTCGCCGGAAACTGGGTAAGAAGAAGATCGGAGAATCGTTGTTAAACCTTGCGTTCGTTCGTCAATATGCTCTCAAAAACTTGGAAGTGTGTAAAGGTTTAAATTGAAGGGGTTTTAGTTTTTATACCCCTCTAATCCGGGTCAACCCGTGGGTAAAGCAGATCCGAGTCCGGAGTCCCAAGAATTAAATGCGAAATGATGGGTTCAAGGCGTGACAAGACGGGGGCCCCAGGAATGACAACCGTCGGTTATATGAAGCGACGCAGAGGACACGTGTCAAACCTGTTCGTATTCCATGTGCCGATGCCGAGCTAACTTTCTACTCGTCCTAAGCCAAGCTAGAAAGTTGGGGGCCACTGAACGGTATAAACCGAGCAACGAACATGGGCTTGCCCGAACTTGGGCCCAACTATATTGGACAGTGGATATTGTCTAATTATGAAGTATTAGGGCCGAGTAAGATCTTACTCGTATGCCGAGGAACATTTATCTCGGCCTTCTATCATCATTTTTGGGCCGCCATATCGGAATTACCGAGGAAAGAGAAGTTATTTGCTCGGCATATATCCAAGTGACGAGGAAAGAAAATCATTCTCCCCGGCATATCTCCGTGTCGGCCATTTACCAAATGACGAGGAAGCAAAATCATTTTCCTCGGCTTATTTGCCAAAGGCCGAGGAAAATCATTTGCCTTCCTCGGCGTTCCGGCTAGCAGTTACAATCCTTATTCAATCCTTATTCAACAAGGATTATACAGTTGTAACCCAATCAGGATTACAGTTACCAATATCAATTCAAGTCAAACAAGGACTCCTTAACAGATATAATTCTCTTAAGATTATATCTTATCTATTTACAAGTTCATTCCAACATGGATTCTATCTATCCATTCCTATAAATACAAGCCCCATGGCTCATTATTCGGTACGTTACTTTTTACATTGGAGAAACTCTGTCAATTTGATTTCTCTAATATCAACCGTGAACTTACTCTCACGCCGGAGGGCCTTTAGCCGGATCCGCCCCGGCTTAGTTTACGTGTTTTCTCTTATTTTCAGGCCTTGCAATCGCCGGAGCATTCAACGCTTGGATTTGGGGGCATTTTGACGATTTTGGCTTCATCGCTATATATATTTATATATATATTCGGTTCGATCAGGTTCCTGGTCAGGACCGCGTATATTTTTCAAAACCGGGGCCGGACCAAATAATCGGTTCCATAAAAATTTGGAACCAGGGCCGGACCAATACTATTTTCGGTTCGGTTTCTTGATCTGGCCCATCCGATTTATTTGATCCGATCCAGGATTCGCCGAATTTTTGTATGTACAGTGTGGATCATATTATGGGCCGAAAAGGCCCGCTTTTGTCGTTTATTACCAAAAGTTGACCCAAACAAAATAAAATAAAAACAAAACAAAACAAGCGGTGACGGGAATTCTAACGAAGTTTCACGCACTTCAAGGATGGGGATATACGGCGTCTATACGCCATCTGTCGTTTGAGCTGTTTGGATTTTGGACATGGCAATTAAAGCCTCATCTTTTCAGCATCACCTCATGTGTCCATTTTGGACTTCTATATGTTAGGTTTGAATTTTTTTATTATTATGATTTCCTTTTATTTGATTTTTTTCTTAAATAATAATTAGTGATTTAGTATGTAAATTAATACTTATTTACACCCAAAACTATTAGGTAAATAAAAACAAAAAAAAAATTGTTATGAAATCATAGAAATCAATATTCCTTTTTTCCCGAAATTATCTTTCTACTTTTTTTTTATTTCAATACGAAAGTAATTTTAGCAATAATTTTAAGTTAATTTCATTATTCTAATGAAATCTAAAAATTGTTATAAATAATATTTATAAATGTGTATCAATAATAAATTTCAAATCTTCATTACAATAATTAAATTAATCTAAAATAATCTCTCAATTTCGTATTAACAACTGAACGGTATAAACCGAGTTACGAGCGTAGATCATGGCCAGATAATGCCCAATGAATTGAACCCAAAATATAATCCATATAAGTCTCAATTACGAAAAAGGGAGTGGGCTTTACCTACCTTTGCTCGTCGTGCCTCCTAGCCATTTTTCACTATTTCGACATATACATATTAGAGTGAATAATGACCAATACCCAACAAAACTGCATGTCGAAAAGGCATAATCATATAAGCCGAGTAAGGTCTCCTTTGAATACGAGGAGCCCCTACTCGTTTGTTAACAAAATAATGAAATGTGCTTCCCTATACTTCACAACTCTCTTCCTCGGCATGATTTGGGTCGACCATGCCATTTACGACGAGGAGATCTCTTTTAAGGCGCACGTGCAGAATATGTTGCCTAATTCTACTCAAATGAGTACTATGAATAGTTATAATCCTCCTAGGATTTTAACCTTATCTCACACGTTTTCTTATTCAACAATGACTCTACAATGCTATGCCTATAAATGCAAGTCATAATTCACATTATTTTGGTAACACATCTTTTGACTCTGAACTCTTGTCAATTGATTTCTCTCTTTAAACACAAATACTTACTCTCACGCTGGAGGGACTTCGCCGGTGAAGCCCCAACTTAGTTTACGTGCTTGTTCTTCTTTTTCAGGCTATTCAATCATCCAAGATACAACCTGCCGCTGGATGTGGGCTGATCCGAACATTTTTGGCATCATCAGTTTGGTTCCATTGCCGGGAAATGATTCGAAACACCCATTGTATAGCTTGAAAAATTCTCGTTTGACTCTCCTAATCCTTATGGAAGACGGACATACTGCTAGTGTTACTCCTGAACATATGATAGCGTTCTTGTGGAAGAGATTCATGACAACACAAGGACTACTTTTCCTCTTGTTAATGGAGAACTGTCTCCTCCGCCACCTCTGATTGATGTACTGCCCCCTATAAATGAATTTGCATTCTAGGGGAAAATCAATAACCGAGATTGTGCAGACGAATCCTCCTCGTCGTCGGAGCCGAGTAAGGCCTGTCGGTAGCCAGACGAAGAGGATGCTGCCAAGTGAGGAACTGGGGCTTCCCCCTACATGTTGATTGCAACGCATTTATGAAACGCAAAAGGTCTTGCTACAATTAGATCCTGAACATTCTCTGACTGAATTCATGAGGCCTACGAGGACTGAAAATTCCCTTGGAGGGCAGAGTCAGGTTGATAGGCGTGGTAGTCAAGGGAATAGAGAAAATCTTTCTCGTGGCTAACATCCCCCTCACATTGGCATCTTTGATAGATAAAGCCCCAAGATATCACTACTAGTCATAAGGAAGATGGGAATGGCAACATAAGAAACGAGGTAGATTTGAGAAGTCACTTGAAACAACAAAGGGAGCAGGAGGTTAATTCTGCTGACTTAAGAGCAAGGCTCAGTCATACAAGGCATAAAACCCATACTCGTCGTAATATCCCTCCTCAGCCTAGGAGCCCTCCTCGGCCAAGGAGCCCTCCTCGGCACAGATCACCTACTCATCCTGAATTGGCACCTAAAAGGGACAGAACACCATCTGGGCATGGGGATAATCACCAGGAGCGTGAGGAACACAGTAGGGTGAACGGTCACAGAAAGAAAGAAAGGACCCACCAGAGCTCTCATTTCAGCTCAGGAATCAATGCCAAAGAATTATTACTCTTGAAAAAGAGATTAGATGAGATGGAAATGTGGAAAAAGGAAGTGGATGAAGATGATACCAATGCCACCCGTCCTTTCTCCCATCGTATTAATAATCTACCTCCCAATCCTGCTCTTAAAATCCTAAGTTTTGATAAGTATGCGAGAACCACATATGCACGGGATCATGTGCAAAGTTTTGAATCCACCATGGCCCTCCTCAATAAAGCAGATGACATTCTATGCAAGGCATTTGCGAGTACCTTCTCCGGAACAGCTTTGTCCTGGTTTCGTTAGCAAAAGAAGAGAAGCATCGATAACTGGAAAATCATGAGGAGGAGGTTCATGGACCACTTTGCCACATCAGGGAAGAGAAAGAAGAGATTGACAGATCTTGCTAACATTGAGCAAGGGAAGAATGAAACCACTCTGAGTTATTACAATCAATTAAGAGCCATGGCAGATCAACTAGAAGAAAGCTTGACATACAGGGAGGTGATTGCTTTAATTATGAACTGAGATCTGGACAATTGATCTATGAACTTTCTGTGAGAGATTCTAAGTCAAATTTTCATCTATAAAATGTGGCTTACGCCATAGCGATGGCAGAAGAAAAAAGTAAAAAGAGGTCTGAGAAACCAGAAGCAGAGGCAGCTGGCACCAACCAGGCCTCAAATGGAAGTGACTATAAGGGGAATAATAGAACTCGAGCTACTGAAAAAGCCGAGGTTTTTACCCCCCTCACAAAACCAATCACATAAATCATGTAGTTGGTGAATCTACCAAATTCTCGTCCACTCGATGAAAGAACAAAGTGCATCCGTGACAGCTAGAAGTATTGTGCCTTTCACAAATACCACGGACACGACACGGAAAATTGCATCTCCCTCAAGAGAATGATCCAAAGATGGGTAAACGAGGGAAAGATTGACCACTACGTTATGAGAAGGATAACAAGCGAAGAAGAAAGGATGACGACGATGTGGATAAGGAAGATAAAAGGGAAGACAGACTTCCTAGGGACAAACTCCATGTCATAAGGGAGGAATCTGTCTCCAACAAAAAATTAAAAGATCAGATATACGAGATAAGTAAGGTCTATCACATCCCCGCCTGGATTTATAAGGAAGAGGAGGTCATCAGTTTCTCCCCTAATGAACTAGCCAAAAGTCGCGCGGCCCGCGAACAACCTTTGTTGATCAAAGGGAGGATCAACAAATGTGAATCCGACAGACTACTCATAGACTCGGGGGACTCCCGAGACATTCTGTATTATTCTGCCTTCCAGAAGATGAATCTGAAGGATAGTATCCTAGATTCATACTCTGGAAGACTAGAGGGCTTCACCAACCACAAAGTCAGCGCCATGGGAACAATTGACTTATTATTGGAAGTAGGAGAACATCCCTTCCGAGCAGAGGCCATAGTAACATTCGTGTTCATGGATCTGGCAAGTGACTATCATGCCATCCTAGGCATTCCAAGTCAAGGCAAACTTGGGTTGGTCGCCTCCCTCACTCACCAACGAGTTAAATTCCTTACACGTGCTGAAGTCGGATGTGTGAGGGCGACCCCCAAGGACCAGCACCATTCTAGGCTGAATCTGATTTTTGAAGCAAAGGATGAGGACCATATGATCCTAGATATACATGAAAACAATGACACAGTTCTGTCTGTCCCAAATTTAGCCCCTCATCTCGTCAACGGTCAGAACTCGGGGGCCAACCCTAACTTTAGACAAGGAGAGCTACCAGACGTAGACGAACTAGTGGATATGGAAGACATAGACATAAATGGTGAGGAAGACAGAAGGCTTAGAGAAATAATCATCGAAACATTGCAATTTCGAGACGGTCCAGAGATGGAGCCCGTAGACAAATTGGAAGAAATTTTTCTCAATCCCGACTATCCAGAACAAAAAATAAAAATAGGGGGCAAGCTCTCCCCTGAAAAGAGGGATGAAATCATCACCCTGCTAAAAAATAATCTTGATGTATTCACCTGAAAAGTCGAGGATATGAGGGGAATTAAGGAAGAGATAACTCTCCACAAATTGTAAGTTGGCCCGTCTGTTAAACCTATCAAATAGACACGAAGATTTTTTGCAAAAGACAAGAAAGATGCCATCAAAGAAGAGGTGCAGAAATTACTAATTGATGGAATTATCAGGGAAGCAATCTACCCTGTTTGGTTGGACAATGTTGTGATGGTCAAGAAATATAACGGGAAGTGGCGAATGTGTGTCGACTTCACAGATCTCAACAAGGCCAGCCCGAAAGACAATTACCCTCTACCCAGAATTGACAAGCTGGTAGAATCCATCGCCGGACATAAAACACTTAGCTTCCTAGATGCTTACTCTGGCTATCACCAAATCAAAATGGCTAAGGAAGACATCGAGAAAACGGCCTTTAAGGCAGCTAGAGGAATTTATTTTTATACCGTGATGCCCTTCGGGCTAAAAAATGCGGGCGCAACCTATCAACGAATGGTCAATAAAGTCTTTGGGGAGCACATAGGTTGTAACATAGAAGCTTACATAGATGACATGGTTATCAAGACTAGGAGTGGCAGTCACGCCCCTGACTTGGAGGAAACTTTCGATAACTTACGAGCAAATAGCATGAAACTGAATCCAAGTAAATGTGTGTTTGGGGTAACTGCCGGAAAGTTCCTAGGATTTATGATATCGAAAATAGGAATTGAGGCAAATCTTAAGAAAACCAAAGCCTTGATAGACATGAAGGAACCTACCAATATCAAGGAGGTTCAAAGGCTGAATGAAAGGATAGCTGAACTTGGGAGATTCATTGCAAAATCCGCTGAAAAATCGTTGCCTTTCTTCAAAGTCTTGAAGGAGACCAAGAGCTTCTCCTGAACATTTGAATGCTCAGAATCATTCAAACAGATGAAGGAGTACTTGGGATCCCCTCCTCTGTTGAGCAGCTCGGTTACTAGAGAGATGATATACGTCTTTCTAGCAACAATGGACAACCCTATAGCCGCGGTATTAGTCCAGAATGAAGGAACCAAATAGAAACCTATCTATTATGTCTCCAAGGCACTATCAGATGTGGAGAGAAGGTAATTCAACGCAGAAAAGATAGCCTACGCTCTAGTCATAGCAGCAAGAAAGCTACGAGCATACTTTTCTGTGCATCCCATCACTGTGTATACTAATGCACCCTTGAAGAAAATCTTACATAAGTTGGATTGCTCAGGATGTCTCCTTAATTGGTATATCGAGCTCACTGAGTTTGATATCAGATACCAACCTAGGAAGACACTTCTAGCACAGCCTCTGGTCAATTTTATGGTTGAAACCACATTTATAGGTGAGCACGACCCCGGCTCCCGTAAGCGCAAAAACCCTGCGGGGGAAGAACCGACCATCGAGCTCCCATCCAACTATTGGATCTTATACACGGATAGCTCAGCCACCAAAGAAAGAAGCGGAGATGGAATTGTACTAGCAAGTCCTGATGGAGAGCACACCATCCAAGACATAATCAGATTTAAGTTTCCCGCCTCCAACAATCACGCTGAGTACGAGGCCTTGATATTTGGCATAGAGTTAACATCCTTCTATGGATCAACTAAAGTCGCTGCCTTCTGTGACTCCCAACTCGTAGTCAAACAGATAAAGGGAGAATATAACACTTAACATCCCACACTTACGAAGTATAAAGACCTAGTCCTAAACATGACGAAAAAGCTGGAATTTTTTGAAATAAATCAGATAGGAAGGGAGGATAATCAAGTGGCGGATGTTCTATCTAAACTAGCAATTATTGACGTGGCAGATCCCGACTCTAACCCACTTATAGTCTTCGCTGAAGAACCTGCCTACGAAACACTGCAAGTAATGCTCCTAGATAAGAAGGAGAGATGTTGGATAGATGACTACCTGAACTTCATTGAAAAGAACCAACTCCTAGATGATGAACTATGTGCTAGACTTATCAAGAAGAAGTCAGTAAGGTTCACAGTGATGAACGGAATTCTCTACAGAAGATCATTCACAAAGCCTTTGCTGAGATGCGTCTATACCAAGGAAATAGAAAATCTCTTGGCAGAGGTCCACGAAGGCATTTGTGGTGGTCACCCGGGGGCCAGAACCTTAGCCAATAAAATCAACACGCTAGGTTATTATTGGCCAAACCTGAGAGATGACGCGCAAGCATGCGTATGAAAATGTGACAAGTGCCAGAGATACTCTGATATTCTTAGACTTCCAGCAGTGGAGCAGACTCTCATAATACCTACGTGGCTATTTGACATGTGGGGAATCAACATCATCGGACCCTTCCTCCCCCCCGCCTGAGTTAATTGCAAGTATCTGATCATGTCGACTACTTCTCCAAATGGACTGAAGCCAAAGCCTTAGCCAAAATAATAGAGGAGAACACAATTAACTTCGTCCACGATTTCATTTGGTGCCGCTTTGGGGTCCCACACACTATCATTTCAGATCATGGCCTTCAATTTTCTAAGGCATTCACAACGGAGCTGAATAGACTAGGAGTCCGACACATCAAGTCATCTGTGAGCAGACCTCAATGCAATGGATAAGCGAAAGCAGCTAACAGTTGGTGCTAACAGCCCTAACTAAGAACCTTAAAGGAAGTGATGGTAGATGGTTGGACGAACTTACCTTAGCCTTATGGGTAGTTCGCACAACCACCCGGGGGGCAATCGGGGAAACCCCATTCGCATTAACCTTCTGTTCTGAGGCCATGGCCCAGCTGAGATGGCTATCCCTATGACAATAAGTTCAAACTATGATGAGCAAATCAACAAGTTCAACAGCCTCATATACCTAGACATAATAGATGAATGAAGACTAGCTGCTCAGATAAGGATGGTGAACTACAAGCAAAGAACAAAAGCCTATCATGATAAAAGGGTCAACAAGAGAGTATTCCAAGTTGGTGATTGGGTACTTAGAAAAATTGAAGCAAATGGAAGAAAGGATGAACAAAACAAGATCTCCCCAAACTGGGAAGGCCCCTACATCATTACTCAAGTTATCAGAGAAGGGACCTACAGAATGAAGACCCTAGATGGACAAGAGCTGAAACATCCATGACATTCTGATCACCTACGAAAGTATTATCATTAGTTTTAGTCTGTTTTTAATGTAATAGATTAGTCCTTGTTAGTCTGTTCCCTTTCAAATAAAATAGGATTGCAGTTTGATCTAATCAGTTTCAGTTAATGAAGACCTAATTTTCATCAATCAAAGGATTAGCAAGACAAACATTGAAAGACGAGGAGATTCCTCCTCGGCATCAAAGGGATAAATTCCCACCAATTTATCGAAAACCTATGACCAAATGACCTTCCTCGATATAGAAAGGTAAAACATTCAAAATTGCCCAATACCTATGGCCGAACGACCTTTCTCGGCATAAAGAGGTAAAACATTCAAAATTTCCTAAAACCTATGGCCGAACGATCCTCCTCTGCATAGAAAGGCAAAGCATTAAAAATTATCTAAGACCTATAGCCGAGCAACCTTCCTCGGTATAGAGAGATAAAATCCAGAATAACCCAAGTGTAATGCCGAGGAACATACCTCGGCCTAATGACTGAACTTGCAAATTTACCAAACGTTAAAGACCGAACGAGCTTCCTCGATCTAAACAAATTAAACATGAATGACGAGAAGGAATCCCTCGGCTTCCCAAGTTAGTTAGCACTTGTACAAAATACTCAACAAACGAATATACAACATATGTGCAACACAATAAACATTCAAGTTAAATGCTGTTCATATCAACGAAGGCAAAAAGATGACGAAGAATTGAAGAAGGGCATTATATTGATAAAATTTAAGGTACAAAGGCCCTATTCTATTACAACGAAAAACAAAACAGAAAAGTCCTATGCTTGATTATTGGTTAAAAGCTCGTCTTGGTTAACTTCGGCTTCAGGAATCATAATCTGCTCAGTTTGAACCTCCCCGACCTGAACTCCTTCCTCGGCCTCCTCCTCCTCCTCATCATGTATCTTCTCTATTAGAGAATTTATGTTTTGGGAGTCAACGGGGGGAGTAACCCAAGAAAGATGGCCTTCACGAGCATCTTGGACCGCTATTAACTTCAAGGCATATTAAAAAAATGGCACTAATGCATGACCAGACCGATCAAGGTCATCATATGTATCTTGGCATATAAGACGGGCAAGCATGCCTACGTCAGCATGAAGAGTTGGTTCCACCAAGGTCCTTCTTGCTAAGTGGAGATAGCCACCAGAGTACATGGTGGCCGTCTTCTCGACCAAAGCTTGTCTGAAGGCCGGGCTGACCTTAAATTGAGAGATAGCCTCTTCAATTTGATGGGAAAGCTGGCATTCAACTGCTTATACCGGGCATCAGCTTCCCTGGCATTTACCTTGAGTTCAGCCATGAGCTTCTCAATTTCAGCTTTGTTGGCTTCCATGGCTTTGGCCTGAGCCTCCTTAGCCGCCTCTCTAGCTTTCTTGGCCTCTGCCCTGGCTTCCTTCTGCTCGTCTACCTCGGTCCTCAATGACTTAAGGAGCGCCTCTGCCTTGGCCAGATCGTCCTGATTCTTATCAATCTGCCGTTCAAGCTTTTGTTCGTGCTTGTTGGCCGTTTTGCTCTTTATTGCCTCGTAGGCAGTCATTGTGGCAAGCTACAAAACAAAAAAAATAGAATTTATCAGCAAGAGAATACAAGTACGATAAAACTGAGAAGGAAAACAAAGTTATGACGAGAAGGTTACCTCGCTTAGAAGGAGGCCCTTTCTATTGGCCATGTGTACCCTGGGCGGCTTGGCCTCAATAAAATGTTCGAGCAAGTCCTCGTCCATTGCACGATGGACTACCCTCCAGCCTAGCCTGAGCTTATGGCCCTTCTTGGCCAGCACATCCAAACCCCTGATTGTTGGGTAGGTGGCTAACTTCTTGGCTACCTGCTCGACTTCAGCATACGTTTTCACATGCCGAGCAGTGACCTCCTTAGAGGAAGATTCAGCAATTCTCTTGGAGGGAGGTTCCTCCTGCACTGTGTCTACCCTTGGCCATTTTTTAGCAGAGCTTCTTTCACCGGCTTCAGCCTCTACGATATCAGTTAGACTGGCTTGTCTTATCTCCTCCTCGACATCGAAAGTTAGAGCTTGGGAACTCTGTCACTCTTCGACCTGGGCATCTTGCCCGTCGTTTCCTTCCTCAGTGGAGGCAGCATCACCCTCCATCGGCTTCAAGGGCAACACCCCAGCATCCTTAGTGAATAATATGGCTTGACGGTGAACAGTGACATCCCGTCTCTTGGTTTGAGCCGAGGAACGAGACGTCCTCCTCCTCAACTTCATTAATGCTTGGGGGTCAAGTAGTTCCTCTGACATCTTCCTTTCTTGCTCGGCTGTAAGATCTACAAGGATGAGAAAGAATAGTCAGTAAAACTATGAGGAAGAACAAAAGCAAAATAAAAATTATACATGTACGAAAGACGGGGAAGGAAGATATATACAGCCGACGACGCCATCCTCGGCAAGAATCAATCTTTATATAACTTGAAGACATCACATTCATCATAAAATACCAGACCGGGATGCACCCTCCAATTCGTAAATCTGTTCCCCTCACAACTGGAACCATAGGAACTAAGTCGTCCAAGGGGCCTGGCATGACCCCGGCCTGAACGTAATATCTCTAATCGGTTTCCAAAGTGGACCAACACATAGTGCCTACCTCGGTGAACTCCCTTAGTCTCTCAATCAATTGGGCACTCCACTCAAGCCTCCATATCTGCTCGGTCACACGTGGGTACTCCGAGGGAGAGGGAACTCCCAGCCTTGTCGGCTCTCCACCCTAACAACGTGGTTATTCCACCCAGATACCTTACTCGACATGGGGTGGATAAGTTTTGGTTGGTTTGGGTCGCTCCTTATCACCACAAGCCTTGTATTCTCCTTATAACTCACAATATAGAAATGATGAGGCTCAAAGCCTAAGCTACGACAAAGGACAATAAAGCCGGTGAGGAACCTCAAGGCGTTGGCACCTAGCATAGCCGAGACGGCTTGCATATCCTCAAGGAATTCGTTTATGAAGGGGTACAAGGGAAGACGGAGGCCCAATTGAAATCGTTTATATTAGAAATGGACGTGATTTAGACTGTTGTAAAAGTCAACTACGGCTTTCTCGATCTTGAGTAGAACACCGGGGAAGTAACTAAGTTGGTACTCTCCCCTCGATACCCCATACCTAGAATGGAGTTCCTCTATCATGGGTTTCCCTGCTCTTATGGGTTTGGGCCTAGGGTATAAGTCCTACCTCGACCTGATCTACCCCGGCCTCCAGATTGGGCTCCCTCGGTGAACGCGTCTACAATCCTCCCTGAAGTCGAGGGACCAATAGGACGAGCATCACCACTTCCTCTTCCCGTCATGGCTGCACAAACAAAAGAATTAAGGGTCATTACTTGGCCAAGGCAAATGGAAGATGAGGAAGAGGAAGAATATCCCCCCTCGTTCAATAAATTAAAACCGAGGAGGGACCCTTACCCAACTATGGAGGATGCTCCAAATGGTTGGACTTCAAGCAATACAAATTGATGTGGTTGATTATCTCAGACCAACCTTGGAATAGCACAACTTTGGGAGACTCAACATTAAGTCGGTCTATCCTAAACCGACTAGGATAACCGACGTCGATTCTAGGAGATTGGTACCTCGTCAAAATCTCCCCTATCTCGTTCAAACTCAACATCATCCATGGCCTGTCTGTCCTTTGATAAATTCTAAGATTTTGGGTATGGTAACAGTAGAGGGCATTGGGGTTACTTCTCCTCATCCTTGCCATCTCTATGAATGAGGAATACACAAGATTGTTCAAGAATAAAGCTTCAAACAAGTATAACAATGGCGGATTCTAGAAGAACCCACCAAGAACCGTACCAAAACCTAGAAATTTGAAACAAATATGCAGAAAATAGAGGGAAAGGAAGAAATTATACCTTTAAATCGAAGATTGATGAAGAAAATTTGTACGAAATCAAGCACAAAGGAACATATTTGACCAAGAAATCAAGAGCTTGCTGGCGATTTTGAAGCTTATAATTTCTATCTCAAATACAAAGGGTGATAAAATAGTAGAAACGAAGTGGGTTTTTGTTTTTATACCCAAATCTGAAACGGGTATGGGTCAAATTCCAGGTAAAGAGGCATTGTCTCTTTCGTGTAATAAATGCTCTAGAGAGTTCCAAGACGAATGTCAGACTTCGTACGACGTGCCCATCATTGTACGAATTAACCGGCGAAAAATAAAGCGACTCATGACACGTAAGAGCTCGTTCGTAATCGTTTAAGCCAAGGTACAACATCACTTCCTCCTCGGCATAGCCGAGCTAGGAAGTCGGGGGCCACTGAATGGTATAAACGAGGTACGAATATGTATCATGGCCGGATAAGGCCCAATGGATTGTGCCCAAAGTATAATCCATATAAGTCTCAAGTACGATAAAGGAAGTGGGATTTCCCTACCTTTGGTCATCGTGCCTCCTCGTCATTTTCCACTATGTTAACCTAGATATAGTAGAGCGAATAATGACCAATGCCCAACAAAAATGCATGCCGACAAGGCATAATCATATAGGCCGAGCAAGGCCTCCTTTGAAAACTATGAGCCCCTCCTCGGTTGTTAACAAAATAAGGAAATGAGATTTCCTATCCTTCACAACTCTCTTCCTCGGCATGATTTGGGCCGACCAGGCCATGTACGACGAGAAGATCTCCTCCAAGGCGCACGTGTAGAATATGCTGCCTAATCATACTTAAAGGAATGTGAATAGTTATAATCCTTCTTAAACTATTGCTGGGTTTTATGGGTCCATGCGCAGCGGAATTAAGCATCTAATTAACACAAAACCCAAGAGCCTAGGATCCGTTCTATACAATTAATTTGAATTCCTATGAGATAGAAGTAACCAACCTTGAACGCTCTCTGTTCTTGAGCTATCGAACGATTTAATAATGTGATTTCGAATCACAAACTTCGTTCTTCAGATTGCTTGAACTCTAGGCCTTGATCGTTGAACGAGCGAAGACCCTCTTTCGGTATCCACACCTTTGAATGAACCAAGAATGACTTCTTGAAGATTGCTAGATCTCTTAAACCTATGAAGAATATTGACAATATATGTTGTGATTTTCTTTTCAGAAATTCGGCTATCTTTTTAGGGTTGACAGACCTTCATATATATACTACATTAGTATGGTATATGTTTCCTATTCAAATTAGAAACCCAGTCTGTAAAACCGCCTCAGGACCTGTTATGTCGCACGACCACACGAGGCACATGGCCTTGTTGTGTTGCACGACCAGACAAGGCTGATAAGGAATTTCTCAATCATTCTTCCTATGATTTAATCAATTCATTCTAGTTGTGTGTGACCCAATAGGATTATATTATGTTGGCAATGAGCTCGATCATAGCGACTCTCATAAGACATAAGCGGACTCTAGCAAGCCATTATGTCTACCCAAATAATATAACGTAAGAGTTCACGTTTCCAATGGTACACTTCCATTTCTCCCTTTGTCTCACTATGTTATATTGAACACAAGTCATGGTCCTCGTCAACTTGTCTTTGTTCAATGCTTTCTCGATTCCGAGTATAATGATAATCCAATCGCATTGGGGTATGTCCATACACTTTCATCATTATCACTCATCGAGGGGCCCAAGCAAACATCTCTCTTTCGAGGGACAAATTCCATCTTGACTTATCATCCTTCCCATCATGAATCCGATCATGCCAAAGATAGCCTTTTATAGATATCGTGTTAAGATTTCATTTGGCTAAAATCAAACATGACTTTCATCATATGTAAGGTTATGATAATCTCAGGTCTAGGGACTAAATGAAGTGACCATATGAGATTTAATTATGACATTTGATCATGACATAAATCTCATACGGGTCAAGTCCAGTCACTTATTCTCTAACAAGTACCCATAAATTTAATGTGCATCTCTATGCATATAATCATCATATGATTATCCATTAATATTTATACTAATTATTCTCTTAATAATTAGGGACGGAAATTATTATAAACAAATATACAAAACATATAATAATCAAATGATAAACATCTCATATAATAATAAATTATGTCAACACATAAGTCTATCAATCATAGGTCTAGGGCATAACACCAATAATCTCCCACTTGCACTAGGCCCAATCTCCCATGTATCGAATACCCATGGACCTAACATGACCATCATGCTTAGCTTGCGGGAGAGCCTTAGTTAATGGGTCTGCCACGTTGTCATCAGTGTCTACTCTGCATATCTTTACGTCTTCCCTTTCATATATCTCTCGGATAATGTGGAAACGTCGAAGTATGTGTTTGGATCTCTGGTGTGACCTTGGTTCCTTTGCTTGTGCAATGGCACCGTTGTTGTCACAGTAAAGTTCAATAGGATCTTTGATGCTTGGAACGACTTCCAAATCACTAATGAACTTTTTGATCCAAACGACTTCCTTAGCTGCATCAGATGCCGCTATGTACTCAGCTTCGGTTGTAGAATCAGCGATGGTACTTTGCTTGGAACTTTTCCAACTCACAGTGCCTCCATTCAACATAAACAAAAATCCAGACTGCGATATGAAATCATCCTTGTCGGTTTGGAAGCTAGCATCTGTGTAGCCTTTCACTACAAGATCTTCTTCCATTCCTCCAAAGACCAAGAATACATCCTTAGTTCTTCATAAGTACTTGAGGATATTCTTGACTGCTATTCAATGTGGTTCGCCGGGATCCGATTGGTACCTACTCGTCATGCTTAGAGCACACGAGACATCGGGTCTAGTACATAACATAGCATACATGATAGACCCAATTGCCGAAGCATATGGAATACCATTCATTCTCTTTCGCTCATCATTAGTCTTAGGACTTTGAGTCTTGCTAAGAGATACACCATGCAACATTTGCAAGTTTCCTCTTTTAGAATTTCCATTTGGAATCTTCTAAGAACCTTGTCAATGTAAGTACTTTGACTTAAACCAATCATCCTCTTAGATCTATCTCTATAGATCTTGATACCAAGGATATATGCAGCTTCGCCCATATCTTTCATTGAAAAGCACTTTCCCAACCAAGACTTGACAGTCTGTAGTGCAGGAATGTCATTTCCAACGAGTAAGATATCGTCGACATACAACACTAAAAATAGTGCTACGCTCCTGAAATTACCCGGATCCGGCTCGCGCGCGGAGCCCCGGCATCTCGCATTCGTCGCTGTTCGGGAAGTCGCCCGGATCCGAGAGGCAGCACAATCGCGCCCCGGCATCTGGCTTATTCCGTTTTAGCGTTGCGTGTTGGAGGTGTCTCGCCGTTTTGCTTTCGCATTTTGTAGAGTCGCCACGCCGTTTTTATTAAGCCCAAAACATTGAAAAAGGGCATCAGTTTAAAGATAAATTTTAAACTGTTTTTGTGTGATGAGATTTTGAGTTCGGAGGTCAGATGACTCCTCGGGAAGAGAATATTAGAATATTAGAGCTCACCCGAGTCGCCTCGTAAAAACGAGTCTTTCGGATACCCTAATATCCTTTAAAAAGTTGTGTGTGTGTGTGTGCTTTTAAAAATGCATCTTTGTATCGGATGTCTACATTGTATTGAAATGTATTGAAATAGAATAGGAAGGAAGCCTTACCAATGTTGGTTCGTGTCTGTCTTGCGGGGAATAGTGTTTGAGGTCGGAGTAGCGTTCGGATTGCTTCGGGGATGCCGGTTGTCCGCGGACGAGTTTCGCGTGAGTTGAAAGCGCGTAGGCTGCGTTTAGGCGAAGGTTCGGCGTGCGTGGGGATCGTCGGGATCAGTCGGGCGAGAGGATTCGGCGTGCGTTGGGAATCGTTGGTTGGATTCGGGCAGAGGTTCGGCAAGGTTTGGGATCGCCGGTTTGACTCGGAAAGAGCCTAGGGACACGCGTGGGAAAGACCGAGCGAGGCCTCGGAGTACCACGAGGGGCCTCAGTACCTCGAGAGTGCCTCGGGGCAGCGCGGGAGCGTCTCGGGAGCGCTCGGAGTGGCTTCGGAGCACCTCGAGGGGGCTCGGAAGGCCTCGGAAGGATCCGAAGGGCGGGAATGCCTCGAAAGGTCTTAGAAGGGGAGCCGAAGGCTTAGGGAGGAAGAGAGAAGTGGGAGGTGTGAAAAAATGAGGAGGGAAGCCCTCTATTTATAGTAGTGAAGCGCAAGAGGTCCGTACGGACCTCTTAGGTAATGATGGATTTCCGGGATTTGAGGGAATCTCGTGGACTTTAAGGGGATTTTCGTAATGATTATATGCAGTGCAAAGAGGTCCGTACGGACCTTTTGGCATGCAAAGAGGTCCGTACGGACTTTCCATGCTCTTGTGAATGTGATGGCAAGCTAGCTCTCGTCGAGAGCTTTCCAACCATATATGGCACGTCTCAATCGGAGTTCGTATGAAGGAGTTATGACCTCCAGGAAGTTTGCCTCTGGTTTTGTCGTATCTTTGGGATGGAGAGCGATCCAGTTGGGGTACTTACGAAGCCCCTCGGCGACGTCACTTATGAAAGAAGTGGGGTCGTCGATAAGATAAGGGTCCTGATACGGATCGCGTCTTTGGGAGAGGAAGTGACCGTGTAGGTCGGTGCGTGAGACATGGCGGTGTCCTGTTATGTGACCGTTTAGGTCGGTTAGGTGGACCTGTGATAGGATTCCTACGTATCCCTAGCGGGAATCAAGCACGATCGTAGTTCGTGTGTGGGGTGAGTGTTTGTGAGTGCGGGCGTGGTGGTGCCACTGAAGTGTTGTGTGACCGCCGAGGTCGGTGATAAGGACGTGGTGGTGTCCTGAGTGGCCAGAGTATAGGTCGATGGCCGGACCTGTGATAGGATTCCTACGTATCCACGGCGGGAATCAAGCACAGTCGTAGTTCGAGGTCGTGAAATTGTGAGTGTATGTGAGCGTGGTGGTGCCCTAAAGTGTTGTGTGACCGCCGAGGTCGGTGATAAGGACGGGGTGATGTCTGATATGTGGTGACCGCCGAGGTCAATTGTGAGGACGTGGTGGTATCCTGGGATGGAAATTTTACGATTTTCCTAATCGGGTGGTTTAAGGCCTTAGGGCGATAGTGATTTGGGAGATTTATACGGTCTTCGGACCGAGTGGTTTAGAGCCTTAGATTTGGGGATAGTAGTTTGGGCGGATTTATACGGTCTCCGGACCGAGTGGTTTAAAGCCTTCCTGCCGGATAGTAGTTTGGGCGATTTATACGATCTCGGTGAGGCCAGTGGTTTAAAGCCTTCCGGCCGGGGATAGTGATGGGGGAGGTTTATACGGTCTTCGGACCGAGTGGTTTTAAAGCCTTAGGCCGCCTGTGGTGAAGTAGTGAGGTTTGTGGTGAGTGGACGTGGTGATGTCCCGAGTTGAAGCTTAGTTCGGGAGTATGAACCTAAGTTGTGACCTAGTTCGGGAGTATGACCTAAGTTGGGACCTAGTTCAGAGTATGACCTAAGTTGGGACCTAGTTCAGAGTATGACCTAAGTTGGGACCTAGTTCAGGAATATGACCTAAGTTGGGACCTAGTTCGGGAGTATGAACCTAAGTTGTGACCTAGTTCAGGAATATGACCTAAGTTGGGACCTAGTTCAGGAGTATGACCTAAGTTGGGACCTAGTTCAGGAGTATGACCTAAGTTGGGACCTAGTTCAGGAATATGACCTAAGTTGGGACCTAGTTCGGGAGTATGACCCTAGTTGGGACCTAGTTCAGGAATATGACCTAAGTTGGGACCTAGTTCGGGAGTATGACCCTAAGTTGGGACTTAGTTCAGGAATATGACCCTAAGTTGGGACCTAGTTCAGGAGTATGACCTAAGTTGGGACCTAGTTCAGGAATATGACCTAAGTTGGGACCTTGTTCAGGAGTATGACCTAAGGGAGACTTAGTCTAAGGCGTCTGGACCTAAGTTGAGTTTGATGGGCATTTTGTGGATCCTATATGGAACTTTGTTTGTGGGAATTTTTGGAAAGGCATCATGCCGTGCTGGGATTCTTCTTTTATGTAGCATTTATTACAGCTATGTCTTGCGTTTGAAGTTTATTGACATACCTTTCTTTGTGTTTACTGCGGGGAGGAGGCACGCTTTGTGAGGAGGAAGTTGAATTGTTGAGGATGTGGGGCACCTCGACCGAGATGAAAGAGGGACATGGTGGCGTCTTTGGGTGAATTGCCGAAGTGTCGGAGGGCACGGGGCGCCTCGATCGAGTTGTTGAAATGTTGAGGACGTGTGGCGCCCACGACCGAAGTTGCCGAAATGCCGCGGATGCGCCGCGTTTTGGCGAAGTCGGTGAAAGGATGAGGACGCGGAGCCTTTGTTCGAACTTGCGGTGAGGGCGAGGTGGAACCTCTGCTGAACTTGGTGAGGGCGAGGTAGCGCCTCTGTCCGAACTTGCGGTGAGGGCGAGATGGAGCCTCTGTCGAACTTGGTGAGGGCGAGGTAGCGCTCTCTGTGTCGAACTTGCGGTGAGGGCGAGGTGGAACCTCTGTCTGAACTTGGTGAGGGCGAGGTAGCGCCTGCTGTCCGAACTTGCGGGGAGGGCGAGATGGAGCCTCTATCTCGAACTTGGTGAGGGCGAGGTAGCGCCTCTATCGAACTTGCGGGAGGGCGAGATGGAGCCTCTGTCGAACTTGGTGAGGCGAGGTAGCCTCTGTACGAACTTGGTGAGGGCGAGGTAGCGCCTCTGTGCCAGAACTTGCGGTGAGGGCGAGGTGGAACCTCTGTCGAACTTGGTGAGGATGAGGTAGCGCCTCTCGAACTTGCGGTGAGGGCGAGATGGCGCCTCTGTGAACTTGCGGTGAGGCGAGATGGCGCCTCTGTCTCCGAACTTGCGGTGAGGGCGAGATGGAGCCTTTGTCTCGAACTTGGCGAGGGCGAGGTAGCCGCCTCTGTCTCGAACTGCGGTGAGGGCGAGATGGAGCCTCTGTCTCGAACTTGGCGAGGACGTGGGATGCCTCGGAGTCTTTGGACAAGGAGAGGAGGGATGGCTCATCTTCTTTTTCCTTCTTCATTCTTATTCCTGTGGACTTCTTGGATTATCCGGTCGAGGAAGGTGCTTGGGTTGACGAGGACGATGATGTGGTGGTGGAGGCGCCGAGATGCCGAATTTCTCATTTGTGGAGGAGGATGATGATGAATCGGATTAGGGCTCTTTTGCTTTTCCTCTTTCCATTGTTTTTTTTTTTTTTTTTTTTTTCAGAGAGCAAATGCAGAACATTTTTGTACACGTAATAAAACACTTGTATTTGCACGGCAAAGTATTTTATTTAAGATGTAATGACGTATTTGTGATTCCGGGATTGACCTAGGAATTGTTGCTAGCTTATTATTATTTTTGTGCATGTCGCATGGTAGGAATGTATTTGTGGTTAGTGGAGGCCGAGGAAGCTTTGGCAGGTTTTACGAGCGGTTGGGAGGCTGGCAGCTTTGGCGGTTTCATGAGCGGCGGCGGGAAGTGATGTCTCCGAGGACGCGTTCGCTTTGTGCTTGATGCCCCTCTTTTTGGGGTTAGCTAACTCAGGATATGTGACGGTGCTGTTGGATGTGGCGAGCCATTGTCGGGCGGGCGAGGATATCATTCCTTTGGTTCCGGAAACCTTCCACGGTGTAGATCGTCTGGTGATGAGAACCGATTCATGCGGGGAAGCCCCTGCTTGCTTGCATTATGGTTGCGAGAGAGGCTTGAAGCCATGCACGAGTCTCCGGCGTCTCTTTGTCCGTGGACATTTGCTCGCCGACCTCTTGTCTTGGACATGGATCGATGCAGCTTGGGAGAGATGGATAGCATATCTTGAGTACGCATCGGGTTCGTTGGTGGGTTTCCCTTTGGGGGATTGAAACTAGGAGGGCCTGTCGGGAAAGGTTCCTATGTTGTCGAGTTCCGTGTTTGCCTTGGTCCTCTTTACGTGTTCCGTTGCTTGTTTCCCGTCGGTTCGGGATGAGCGAGCCTTTCTTTGGCCGGGATGACATTGCCAACGTGGAGGTAGCTTCTTTACGCATGACAGATCCCGATGCTTTTATGTATTTTACGAGGTATGGAAGTATTCCGCTTCTCCCTCTGTGGTGCTCCTTAGATGCGGGAGAATGTTGTCTTGACCATCGAGTACCTGGATTGGTATGAGTAGCATATCGGGCGAACCAAGTGGTTTTGGGGAGCAGGCGTGAAGCAATTCAGGGCAAGATTGTCGTCTCCGCTATAGCCTTAGGAGTGCGAAGCTTGGTCTAACCCTCGGGATGTCATGGGAGATGCTTTGTTTGACTACGTGACTCGAGTTGACAGACCGGCGGAGAGGTCCCCTTGCGGACTCGTAGGGAGGAGATCCGAGCCAGAGGCACGGTGCAAGCGATGCTCGAGAGCGACCGGTTCGTTTGACACGACAAGGAGGACTCCCGATCTCGGAATGAGGAGACAGAACTCGCTCATGGGGAATGAAAAAAGACTCGTTGGGGACGAGGGAGGAAAGGAAAGAGTGATGAAGGGCCAAACGCGAGTAGCATGGAATGACCTTTCAACACCGAGTATCCATTCATCTAAGCATCGCGCATTACATTAATTGTTAAATATTTTAAGTTGTCTTTTAGCATGTTGTGAGTTTGAGAGTAGACCGTGCTTGGACTCATCAAGAAGTGTTTTAACTGTGATGATTTGTGATTTACTTTTAAAACTTTATCGAGATGCAAAATCTCTTGCTTGCTTCTTGTCTGAGCCTTGGTGGCATCAATTTTTGGAATTTTGCGTATTCCTTAGACCGAACCAATGAAGGCTACCTATGTTCCCCTGGACCGAGAGAGCTCGAGTCCGCGTAGTTCGACCCTCTTTTGTGGAAGAAATGACTCGTAATGTACACTTGCAAGGGCGTATTTATTTTTGAAAAGGTGGGAACGGGTCCCCTTGTGTGAATGCCTTATTTGATGTAGGCACAAAAAAGAAATGCTTTTGGGTTTGACTCTTTTGAGAGAAAGTATGAGTACCGAAAAGCTTGTAAAAGTGTATGGAAGCCCTTGCCGACGTAAAATCGATGTTTAGCTCTATTGTCCTATTTTGTAGAAAAAGAAGACTTGTCGAGACATCTCGAAAACTTGATTTGTTCACAATGATCACTTGTTTGCTTAAAACCCTTTGTTGATGTTCGGGTTATTCAACAATTAAACCCGATATGCTTTGATTAATCACGAGGAGAAAGTCAACCGTATCAAGGATCGAGTTGATGCAGTGTGAAAAGAAGGTTTGTGTATAGGAGAGGTCATTGATGAGATCGGGTTTGTGGATTTGTATGTGTTTATGATCGGACCATTTCGGATGCCTACGTTCCCCTTAAGACAAAGGAGCTCAGTCGACGTAGTTCGGGTTTGAACCGTGTTTGGCTTTGGGGCCGTGGCAATGAGATATTTGCGCGGCCTTTCGCGAAAAGGCTCGGAAGGTTGAATGACGAGGCACATGCCTTGAGGTGATTCCTTGACAAGTCGTATTTGACGGCAGCTTTAATGAATCCATTGCTTCTTGATCGTTGGCTACTGGGTCTGACCTCATTTATTTTTGTGAAGCTTCGCTTGAGCTTTTTTTTTTGTGTAGCTTCGCTTGAGCTTCTTTTTTTTTGTTTTTTTTTGAGCTTTTTTTTTTTTTTTTTGGAGCATTTGAGGGCGAAGGCAAGCCCTTGAACTTTCTTGATGCGCACGAGGCGAAGGCAAGCCCCTAAATTGTTGGTCGACATGGGAGTCAATCTTTTGATGCTTTGAGTGACCTTTTGTTGTCCTTTGATGTTCTGCCGTCGTTGACTTGGTCAAGGTGATGGTGGGGACATGTTTTGGAAAGTGTATGGCTTGATGGAGGCCTTTGTGTGGGGTATGGTAAGGTGTATGGGGAGCTACTGATTGACTTTCTCACACCAATTAATCAAAGCATTAATCATTTGTGGAATTACTTGTTGAAGCAATGCAAGTGATCACATAGAACAAAACCATTTCATTAAAATGTAATGTGGGGTGCAAAATAATGTCTCAAGTCTAGCAAGAAAAGAAAGAAAACTTTCGTATGGAAAATTGAAGACTTAATTACAATGTCCGAGGAGGACCTGATTGAATGAGAACGACTAGAACCTACGAGGTGGACCGTATGATTCTTTGATTTGCGTCTCTTTGGACTCTTCAAGCCTCCCAAATTCATTTTGGTTAGAACATTCTCAAGCTTGGGCCCGATTTTTCTCTCGTTTGACAACATGCTTAAAGATTTGTTTAATGCATTGTTCATTAATGTGTCTCGTCTTTATCAAGTGAATCATTATTAACCTGTTTTGGTTAGTTAATTTATCATTTGTTAAAGTGGCAATGAGGATACTTAGAAGGTCGAACTTTTATTCGAAGCATAAAGAAGCGCAATTTTTGTTACAAACACATAATCTTCGGGCATAAGGCCGTCGACGACTCGAGAGACTTAAACTTTAAACACGACGTACCTTGGTCTTTTATTTTAGAAGCTAGACTGCAGGAGACTGGGGTTAGATCAAGCTTCCAGACGATTTCTTCTTTCTTGGTTGTGGGTCATGAGAAGGTAACCCAGTTCCTCAATGGCATTTTTGACGCGCTGAGAAGGTCGAAAGGCTTCTCATCGATGCTTTCCCCAATTGTTGTTGGGAATTGATTTCCGATCGTGCTGGGACCGCGTGGGCATTCCAACTTTCCTTCTTCAATCAGCCTTTGGATCAGCTTGTTTTAGTATGACGCAATTGTCGGTGGTGTGGCCCTGGGTAGTTGTGAAAAGCGCAATGCTTGCTCATATCCACGCTTAGGTTAGGATTCCTCGGCCGATAATTCTCAAGGGGCTTGAGCATGTTACGCTTCATCAACGCCTCAAACACTTGGCTTAGAGGCATTCCAAGGTCAAGTCGAAGTGCCGAGAACGCCGCGTCCCGGGAGGATTGTTATTTCTCGGGCGCTTGATCGCGGCTTCCTTGGACTCCGTTCGGATGTAGTGGATCGCTCCGGCGGCCTCCTTTCCTATGTTTGGAACAAAGGCGTCGAATTTGACGAGGCCGCCCGGTAGCGGTAGGAAGGAGCAAGAGTGGCCGTGTCTTTTGTAGGCTCGGCGTCTTTTCGAACTTGGTCCCGGCATTGACCATGGCACGAAGGTCGGGATATAAGTGGTGGCTAATCAAGGCCCTCAGAGATGGTTTGAGGCGGAATGGAAGATATCCATTTGCTCTTCTTTGGAAAGCGGATCCATTATCTCGCTAAGCTTCCAATTCCATCTTTGTAGAACTTCGCCAACGGGTTCATCATCCTTTTGCTCGGTGGCTTGCGGATCGTGGCGGTTTGTCTCCCACTCAAGGTTGGCGCGGTACTTCTCTAGGAAGATCTCGCCGATTTGGTCCCACGTGGAGCGGTTTTCTTCGCCTTTACATTGAGGAACCATCTTAGCGCCGTGGATTTGAGAGAATGCCGGAAGTGGTCCGCCATCTCGTCGAGGGTTGCTCCTTTAGCTCTCATACCCAAGACATAGGTGTCGATGTGAGTTTTGGGCATTCCGTCCCGTCAAACTTCTCCATCTCCGGCATTCTGAATTTTGGAGGGAGTGGGACCACCTTGCTCGGATCCGTGGGCATGAGGGGGAGTCCTTGCGGGAATTGGCTAGCTTGCCTTGCATGTCTTTCATTTGTTCAATCACCAAGCCATGTGAGGATCGGCAGTGGAGGCGGGTTTCCGTTCTCGGGGATAGAAACCAAAGATGGAGGTGGATCGGCTGATGGGATAGCCATTCGGGAGTCCCGGGAGGTAGTTAGTGTATACCATCCCATACCCCGGGTTGTTGAAATCGGGGCGTGATTGCCCGGCCGCTAAGGGTTGTGTTTGGGAATTGGGAAATGATTCATTAGCCCCAAGCGGCGCGCAGAGTGGCAAGCTTGAGATGTCGGGATATCCGCTCGGGATGCCCGTCCACGGTGGGCGTGGATGCTTCGATTATGGGTGTGCGAGGCTCATATATAGGCAAGAGGATTGAACCACGGGATACCGAGATGTATTGGGATCTGTGAGCAGCACGTAAGTGTGCCGTTGGTACTGCGAGCTTGATGTGCAGAGCCGGGAAACCACCGCATCCGAGGCGGGCATGTCTGAGCCGCTTGGCCGACGCCCGAGGGGAGCTTTAGCGAGAGCCGCTAGCGTTGCTGGGATCTCGTAGCTTGCCTGAGGCGGGACTCCGCCGATAGCTGAGAGACCTGGGGAGCCGGTATGTCTTCGTCTTCTATGAGAACAAAGGTGCCGTCGCCGGTGGGAACCGCCACGGTTCCTCGAAGACGCAAGGTGTCGACAATCCAAGCTTGCTTTGCTCTTCTTGGCGGTTCTTGATGGTTTCAAGGCTCGCAGCGACCTCCTCCATTGTCCGGAGAGTTCCTTAGTGGTAGGGTTCCGTTTCCCTCACTGTTATCTGTTGATCCCGTCATGGGGAGTAATGATGCGGATGGGACCGTTGAACCGGAAGGGCTATCGGACCTTGTGACCTCAATACCGAAAAGGCGGCTCCCTGTGTATTCTCAACCACTCTCGGTTCGGCCCCGGAGGGTGATAGGTAAGGTTTAGACACAGGAATGGCCTCTTGGGATAAAGGGGGAAAGCTCACGTGGCATGCGGTTTTTCGTTTCTTTTATTTTTTATGATTTTTTTTTGTTGTTTTAATTTACTTAAAACAAAGTGTTTTCTCGTGAGTCCTAGGTAGGTTGGAAAAGATTGCTCTTCTTTTTCGCAGCTATGCTAGATCCCGGGTCGTGGAGACCATCCGTGCGCTATAAGCCCCTCGTTTTGCACCCGTATTTCGACATCCCGGGGTGGACAGCCCAGGCGAGGGTCCTATAGTGCAAAGCGGTTTCCACCGGCCTAAAAGAAAAACCGAACCTAAGGACCGAGCCTGTCATGTTCGTTTTGATGCGTTAGCCATGCTGAATAGTGGTAACCGAGCCGACCACCGAGTCAAGATCGGTCAAGAGTTCGGCATGACCTTCTCTTTACCTTGCTTGCGCAAGGGATCCGTGACGTTAGGCGTTAGGTCGGGTCATATCATCATGGGCGACGTATCAAAGGCTTCGATGACATGGGTGTCATGTGAGCATGGATGTATATCCGGACGGAACATCGTTCCCGGGCGTAGCTTCGGAAATCAAGATTAGGTCAAGATTTTAGCATGACCTTTTATCGCTTTGCTTGCGCAAGGGATCTTGAGTTCCGAGCCTTGACTAAAATGGCCTAACATGGTATATGTATCCAGCCGCATGACACTGGCGGGTAAAACCAACCGAGTCCGGACAGAGTGTGACTCAAGACTCAAACGTGCGTGGTTGACGCTTGGCTAGGGATGGGATGTTTGAATGATCCCGTGCGCGTCCGAGAGGCCTAGGAAGACCTAATGCATCGCATCTAAGACCACTCCGGTTGAGGGTCAGTGTGCGGTGTCAGATCCGAGGCAAGAAGCGCGTAGTGTGCGGTGTAACCGAGGCAAGAAGGTGTGAGTAGAGTGCGGTGTAACCGAGGCAAGAAAGGCGCGTAGTGTGCGGTCTCTAAAATTCTTTTTCCGAGTAAAATAGAAATTTTTGAAGAATTTTAAATGTATGCACGTATGTATATTGATGCATTTTTTTGTATTTTTATTTTTTTGTAAAATAAAAAACGAAGCACGCGCACACACACACAATGATTAAAGGAAGGGGTAAAATGAAAGTTTGACCCTCATCATCGTTTAAAAATCTTTTGTTTTGTTTAAAAGTTTTTAAAACAAAATGTCCCCAATGAGTCGCTAACCGAAATTACCCAGGATCTCGGCCAAGGCGTGAGCCCGGCATCTCGCATTCGCTGCCGTCGCTGGGAAGTCGCCCGATCCGAGAGGCAAGACAATCGCGCCCGCATCCGGCTTATTCCGTTTTAGCGTTGCGTGCTGGAGGTGTCTCGCCGTTTTGCTTTCGCATTTGTAGAGTCGCCACGCCGTTTTTATTAAGCCCAAAACATTGAAAAAGGGCATCGGTTTAAAGATAAATTTTAAAAAGCTGTTTTTGTGTGTGATGAATTTTGAGTTCGGAGGAGTCGAGATGACTCCTCGGGAAGAGAATATTAGAATATTAGAGCTCACCACAGTCGCCTCGTAAAAACGAGTCTTTCGGATACCCTAATATCCTTTAAAAAGTTGTGTGTGTGTGTGTGCTTTTAAAAATACATGTTGTATCGGATGTCTACATTGTATTGAAATGTATTGAAATAGAATAGGAAGGAAGCCTTACCAATGTTGGTTATTATCTTGTCTTCCGCGCAGGAATAGTATTTGAGAGTCGGAGTAGCGTTAGGATTGCTTCGGGGATGCGGTTGTCGCGAGACGGGTTTCGGCGTAAGTTAAGCTTATATAAGGCTGCGTTTGGGCGAAGGGGTGGCGTACGTAAGGATCATCGAGATCAATCAAGCTGAGAGGTTCGTCACATTAGAATAAATTGGTCCCAGATTCGGACGAATTCGGCAAAATTTAGAGATCGCCAGTTTGGCTTCGGAAAGAGCGGGACACCGTGGGAAAGACCGAAGCGAGGCCTCGGAGTACCACGAGGGGCCTCGGAGTACCGAGAGTGCCTCGGGGCGGCGCGGGAGCGTCTCGGGAGCGCTCGGAGTGGCCCCCGGAGCACCTCGAGGGGGCTCGGAAAGGCCTCGGAAGGATCCACGAAGGGCGGGAATGCCTCGAAAGGTCTTAGAAGGGGAGCCGAAGGCTTAGGGAGGAAAGAGAGAGAAGTGGGAGGTGTGAAAAAATGGGGAGGGAAGCCCTCTATTTATAGTAGTGGAAAAGCTGTGAGGTCCGTACGGACCTCTTGGAAGTAATGATGGAGTTCCGGGATTTGAGGGAATCTCGTAGACTTTAAGGGGATTTTCGCTGATTATATGCAGTTGCAAAGAGGTCCGTACGGACCTTTTGGCATGCAAAGAGGTCCGCCACGGACTTTCCATGCTCTTGTGAATGTGATAGCAAGCTAGCTCTATTAAGAAACTTTTGACCATATATGGCACGTCTCAATC